>JAAGNO010004178.1:58708-86553 GCA_033439905.1 Ceryle rudis | reverse complement strand
AGAGTTTCAGTTAAGGGTAGGTGCTTTTTTGTGGAGATTTTATTTTTATTTATAATAAAATATAATTCTCCCTCTATATATAAAAGAATGCTGAGGGGTAGGTGGTTTTGTCTTTTTATATTTCAAATGTATTCCAGCTGCATCAGCTTTGTCTGTTATTTTCACCTTGCTGAACACGTGATTCTGCTGTGGTGAATATGTACGTAAGTGAGGTTTTTCTTGTGGTTTTCCTGCAGATAGTGGCTAGTTGCAGATTATGCAAAGGTAGCAAGACAGTTTATTATTCCGGATGTTAAAAGATGTAGAAGGCTTCTGAAATGTTTTGTTTAAAATATTCCTCTTTTGGTATATTAGAGGAAAACCTACTGTGAGTGCCCAAAACACAGTACCTAATTATCCTAGCTGTGGTGTGTGGTTATGCTGTAAAGCCATTTCCTGTGAATAAATCAGTAACAGAAGCAAACTGTTACAGCTACCTCTAATTTGAGAAATTTTTGGAACTCCACTCAAGATCTTTTCCTAAAGAAAATTTTCCTAAAGAAAACCTAAGTGATCTATACATGTCCTCAAATTTCTTTTTTTTTTTTTTTTTTCCCCACAAGATTAGAAAAATAAATAAATTCCACTTACATTTGGTAGGGGGAAGATTTTAAAATTTGGGTGAAACAGATACTTCCTAAGCAGGTTCAGTCGTCAGAACCAACAGTTTGCCATAGTGAGCAAAGCTACTCTTGGGTTGCCTCAATGATAAAACATCTTTGGCTCAAAAAAGCCATTTCAATGTGATAAGTTTAAGGGAGATAACTAGTGTATCTAGACAATCTGAAGGCACTTCACTGGTCGTGGTCCCACCCCTGCTTTAAGTTGTTTCTCTTGGTGAATATAGAATTTGCAATGCCCCAGGATAAACCTATTACCTGATCATTTTTCTTGGTGAATTCAGAACATGGAATTAGCATCACAGTTCCAGAGTACTTCTCAGAATGGAGTGCATCAAAATGAGATTCAAAACTTGCAGTACTTTGAGAATGCAACTGCCTGAAATCAACAGACAGCTGTCCAAGATTAACAAAGTGGTAGGAATGCTAGAAAAGGAACAGCTGAGGGTAGATACACTTCTTGAAAATGTTTCCCCTTTCTGGAGACCAGAGATAATCTGCTCTGGCCTTTAGAAAGGAAGTCTTTATTCCGTGGAGGTGCAGAACTCAGAGCACAGCTCTAAGCTCTCACGTTAAAAAAACTCCTGCGTAGGGTTCATTCTTTTAAGATACAGCCAGAGGCACAGCTGGTGATGCTCATCTTTCGTACTGAAGGTTACTACTTAGAGCACTTAGAAAAGAAGTACAAGGTTTTGGTCAGTGATTTTCTCTCCTTAAAGGCTTTTATACCAACAACTTTCACTACTTGTAATAAAATCCTAGACAGAGACTAGAGAATAGTAAAGGAGAATATTTTTCATTGCATTTATTCTAAGCGTGCAGGAAAAATTCAAGAATCACTGAGTCAAGAAGAAAATCTATGAGGAATCAGGAATCTTTTGCAGTTTACTATTTACTGCATTTCTCTAAGAGAAAAACTCATCATCTCTAATGCCTGTTCTGAGCATCACTCTTGTCTGGTACCTAGGGTGGTCCTAAATAGAAGACAATATGGTGAGTGTACTGGATTATATGTTATAATGTAGAGAGCATGGGCAGGAGCTCCTCTCCAGGTCCACTCTTTGATTAAGAAAGCAACTTTGCTACCATATTTGTAGAGTCCCCAGTTCTCCAAGTGTGTTTTTTGAACTGTTTGAGAGTACCTATAAGACTGGTCACCTCACATATTTTAGCAGAAATATATGTTTTTTGAATCCTGGAATCACTCCAAGCATTGACTTGTCCAATTCATTTAGACTTGGAAAAATCTCATTACCCTCAGAAGAATGTAGAGGATTCTAATGGAAAGCGTGAAGAGTGGAGTGTGTCTGGGCTCGAGAACCAGATTTAAGTACATAATCACCACCTAAATCTTAGGTGCATGCTTGAGACCTAAGCTGTCTGTTGAATCTGACCCACAAAGCCATTTTGACTTGCTGCTTTGCTTTCTTCCTTCAGTCTGTTCTGTTCCATCTCTGTTCCTTCTGTTTAGGATGGCATACTGCAATGACTTAGGAAAATCATGAGATCTATGCACACATACTAAGTCACTGTTTGAAATCAAGATGTCTGCATGCTCCTGCAGAACTAGGTCTCTACATTGTATCAATTTTACTTCATCTCTTCAAATTTATTAGGTAGAATACATGGTCTGTAGGTTAAATTGCTATATCAACATATCATGAGTGCACTGCTGAACAGTACTTTCACTCAGTGATTTTAACACAGCTTCATTTGTTGCAATATTACAGGAATCTGAGGCTTTTAGAGGGGAATTCTCAACAGCTTCGATCCATATGAAATCATAATCAAGTATCTAATCAATCTAACATTTAGACTTCTCTGGAAGTTTTCTCATGTGAATCCAGGTACTCTAAAACAGATAACATAATGATGATTACCTAATAATCCTCTGTAGAATTTTAGCTCTAACCTCAGCAATCCTGCATTTAGTGTCTTCTTTAAACTGCTTAATATAACATTTTGTTAGTGAGGTGTCTCAATTAGAAGGTATAGAGAAGGTGCAACAGGTAGGCCATATGCAAGGACAACCTGTATTAATTACACATGATTTCTTTTTACTAAACTCTTAGTATGACATTGCTTTACTTGAAGTTTGTAAATGAAAATGAAACTCTCAAATATCTATCTTTGCAGAAAATTCTCTTTGCCTGCCATCAATTAAGCATGATTCTTATTGTCCATAATTCCTCTCCAGACATCACTACATGACATTTTCAGCAGGATTAAAGATTTTGAATCTGGAAACTATTCAGCAATGAAAAAGGACGTTTAATATTTCTGAATTACAAACATATTTATCAAAGAAAATAACCAGTGTTTTTTGAACAGCATTAAGAGTTATAAAGACATGAACCCTGGAAGAGACTTTTAGCCAGTGTAGGGTACATCAGGAGGTTAGGTAGTTGGCTTATTTTGTTCTGTCAGCAGAACACTGCTTACTCAGTACAGAATCCAAAAAAGATATCTGCTTCTTAAATGGAAGTATAACTCCCTGTGCTCCATGTTCCCACCAATTCCATGTGAATGTTTGTAAATCAGTGATTTCCTGAAGTGGGAGAGAAACGGAGATCCTCTGCCATG
Source organism: Ceryle rudis (assembly GCA_033439905.1). Classification (NCBI taxonomy): domain Eukaryota; kingdom Metazoa; phylum Chordata; class Aves; order Coraciiformes; family Cerylidae; genus Ceryle; species Ceryle rudis. Next base: position 83,311 of record JAAGNO010004178.1, on the reverse strand, counting down.
AAAAAATATGTGATAACCTGTGGGAAAATGAAAGCTTCCTAGTTTGTATTATTCTTTCTGATCCTGTATTTTCTGTTCCTGGCTAGAACTGTAAGTACATATGGATGAAAATAAAACAACAAACCAAACACTGTGACTTCCTTTTTTTTGTCTTGAAATTTGTAAAAATTTTTAAATTCAAGGTGAAATTGTTTACAGGATTTTATTTTGTCTTAAAGTTTTCTCACCCCTGATCAAGAATTCTAGCCTAGAGAGACTATGTATTTGAGCATTATATACACTGGGATATGTATAGGCAAGATCTGCCTAGATGGCATCAATTATCCTTAAAATCTATGCAGTGTGCAAAGCTTTGCTTTTTACATCCTGTCGGTTCTTCAACCCTCCTTTGTGTACACATCCAGAGAGAGAGAGAGAGAGAGACTGACCTTCATGGGAGATAGTGCCAGGTAGGCACTAATCTCAGGGCATGGGCAGAGTGATGTCAGATATGATTCCTGGGGTAAAATACAGGAATGTTGAAGGCAGAAGTAAGGAAAGATGAGATGTGGGAATGCTTCAAGTGTGGGTAGTGGTATTTGCACATTTATATGTGTATGTAGAGAGAGGATAAGAGAGAAAAAGACCATCAAGTCACCAGTGAAGCTAAAAGCACAACATGAGTGATATTTTTTGAGTATTCTTAGAAGAGTTTTCTCCCAGATCACCAGTTTGCAGCATAAGCAAAACTTTGGTGGGATCAGCAAGTTGTACCCACACCCAGCTCATCCACCTCTGGAGACTGGGATTGAATAGAAGGATTTCCTGGAATGAAATGTCGAGAAATGTTGACCAAAACATTAATAAATGACTGCCACATAGTTATCAAACATACATCAGTTGTCAAAGTCATCACAAGCCCTGTAAGCCGAATAAAATGGTTAGTATACATTTTCATTCTTTTTATGGTGAGTGAGGAGACGGTAATACAATAAAAGGAAAATGTGCCAGAGTAAGGTCTAGAGTTCAAGCAAAATACTTCAGTGTGGTCTGTTAGCCTCAGCTTGTTCTGCAACATTGCTGAAGATATTTCTAAATCAACAAACCCATCCACAAGATGAAAAGAAATTGTAGAGAGGAGGTGGTGGGGAAGTCTAGCGTGGAGTAGGCTTATAGGAGATCTGTTTTCTGTTTCTGTCTCTCTCTTTAGTTTTTCATTGACAATAAAAGCTAAGAAGTAAAAAGATTTTCCCACTTTCCCTCTTTATGTTTTTGTCATACCTACTTATGATATCATGTCTATATTTCACACTAATATAAACTATATCCGCATTGCTATTAGGGTGGTCAACAAGCATGTGGGCTCTCCCTGACCCTGTTCAGCTTCAGGTATCCATGTAATCCCAGAAGCAGCCTTGTCTCAGGTTGCCCAACAGTTCCATTTGCCCCCTGCAGCAGATGACCTCATGACCCTTTGAGAAGGGATACTATGGCAAGGTGGCATCTCTGCAATGCAGCTGAAATCCAGAGGCATCGGGGAATGGCACAGCACAGAACATCATGGCATGGGACAGTACAGCACGTCTGCCCCCTCTGTGCTTCAAATTGTACGCCGAGGTCCTCATGAAGGGGTTAGCATAAGCCTGGTTTCCCTACTTTGTGGATGTTCCCTGAAATAACCCCATGTTTACTCAGCTGTTGATACTAAACAATGTGCAAGATGGGCCCGTTAATGATCACAGACCCAGACCCTTACTTGCCTTGTAGTTTAGATGTAGACATATGGACTAGCAAAGCCAGGGGCAAGTAGTCAGTATGACTCTGTATCTACTAAATAATAATAATATGCTGCATAACAATGTTTCCTTCAGTACACGCATTTCTAATCTTTTCTTTTAAAGGAGTAAGGCAATGGACTCTAGTTTCTACACTGTAATATTGCTTTTTAGATATTTATTTTAAAGTATTTTAAAACTTCTGAATTTCCAGGAAATGGTTACTTCATTGCTACAGGGTTACTTGCTGTTATTGCACATCTTGGCCTGTTTCCACAAAAACAGTAAAATAACTTTACCAGATGCTGATGAGTCTTTTGTACAGTGGGAGCAAATTTATTTGAAATAATGAAACAACATGAAGAATGATGCCATCAAAAAGTGTTTCCTTAAGAAAAAACTGAGACTCTGCCTGAGGGTTCAAAACTTAAAACCACGTATTTCTCCTTCAGTACTATGAAGGGAATCCTCTGTTCAAACAAGGTCACTGCAATGTTCAAAGGAACAGTTACCAGATATAATTAAATATTAACTAAATTATTTTTGCTGTTGCTGACTATGAACTGGAGACTTGCAATTTTCTGCTTTCTTTTCTTTCCATCCTCAGTTTTTCAAAGCAGAATTAGCTTCTCGTGATTTTTTCTGGAGAAGGTAAAGTGACAACAACAATGCTGCTATTGATACTGAAAGATTTTCAAAACATGTATGAAAGAATAGTGGATTCAGAGGATTAAATCTTGAATTATCAATCAAGTGGGATTTTACAATCCCATTTCAATCAATCGGTATAATAATTAACCAACATGATGGAATTCAACACATTTTGTGCAATTATTGGTTTATTCTGGCTACATAATTTATGATAAATTTGAATAAAAGTAGTACAGCCAGGCCTTGTAACTACTGCCTCTACAAAGGAGATTTTTGTTTCTAATCTCCTGCTACCATCATTAGAAACTGCTTTTCTTCCCTCGATCTCTTATGAAAACTTGGCCTTGATCGTAATGGTTATGCCAAAAACTTTTCACATTAGTCTGTAAGATGTTTGAAAAAACCAAGAACTGTAATGATCCACAGAATTTTGTGACAATGAATCTGAATGGAACCATTTAAGTGAATGACCAATTGTTTTGTGAAAGACTGAGGGACTACTAGCAGTGGTAGTAATAGTGAGCGAAGCACTGTAGCTCTCCTACAGTGGGACAACTAGGAAAAAATTAGAAGAAAGACAATCACATTGACTTTACATTGCATATGATTGTGACCTCTCTAGGTTGCCTGAACTGGTATCTGAACATCTGTTCATTGCTAGTCTCTAGGCAGAGTGACATTACCATCCCAAGTCTGTCCTAAGCTTGTATGTGGGTGGTATGTTAGTATGTCAAGCCCAGGTCCTTGAGATATTTGGAGCCAGCTTGGAAAAAACCACTGTCAGTGGAAAAGGAAGTTATTCTAAAGCACATCTTAAGTGACACTGCTACTTAATACACACATAATTAGAAACACTATAAATAGAGTACACAAGTTAGTCTTATGGTTGCTTCAGCTGTAGCAGAAACCTTTACAGTGCATGATTGTGTAAGGCCCTTCTTGAACAGCCATATGATGTAGGAAAGGATGTGACCTATTCATCAGCATGCTGACATTTGTATCACGGGGCTTGAGTAATGTGAGATAGTTGATAACTTACGTAATGAACTCCTGGAAACCTTTTTAGAAGTGATTCCAAGAGGTTGGCTTATTTGTTATGGAGAATCCTAAGTTGGGTCTGTTACGGAATTTGAGCAGGGATCCCAAATATATTCCTCTGCAGAAAAGCACCTCAGGAAGAGAGTGGGAAGATGAGAATGGGGAATCTTTGGAAGATGAATAACTGAGCATGGAAAAAGAGTCTTGGAGAGTATAATCCTCCCCTCCTCCTGCAAAATATTTCTCATGACTGGCAAAACAAATCACGAGATATGATTCCTCTGTGTTTCACCAACTGAAGTCTTGGACATTTAGTTGCAGGCTGCATTATTAGAAAAATGGATTTCTTTGATTATTTGGCAAATTCCTAGTAAAAATAGAATAAAAAATCTAATCAGTAAATCTTGGGAGATACCATGAAATAGAACCCCCTTCTGTTTCACTGCACAGGATATTTTTGGCTTTGCCCTTCCTGTTTAAACTCATTTTGCTTTCCATTTTTTAATCCACATTTTTTAATCCTGCTGTTCAAAGCAGAATATATTTCTAGTTACTTTTATCTGTCTCAATGTAGTCACATACAAGCAGTATCATCTTCAAACCTGTTTGTTAAAACAGGTTTCTTAAACCTAGCTGTTAACAACCTAGTTGTTAAAATACACTACATCAAGTTTCCTTTCTTTTAATGATCAGTAGTTAAACATAGCACAGCTACAACATCAAACATCTGAATAATAACCTGAGATCTAAATTAGTAAACTAAATTATACAGAAACATGGAAACATCTGTCTCTCATTGTATAAAACATACTTACTTTAAAAACAAAAGACATCAAATCTTAATGTTGCAATTTTGGATAAAGTTTGCTTATTTTTCACAGAACAGATCAGTTGTGACTGATAATAAAAGTATTATACATATTTCTCTGAAAATCTTTTTTTACTTTCATTTAAATCTTATTTTTAAAGTAATTTTAAATCTGAAATAACTGATTCTGTAACTATAGCTAAGGCTTATTTACCTTTAAATTTCAGGATTTCCTGCAATGCTAAAGATGGCATTCTTGCAGAACATTGGTGGGGTTTAGCAAGAGGTCCAAATTTTTCCATCACCTTTAGGCCTCAGATTAAATAATTCTATACTTGGGAGAGGAGATTATTCAAGGGATGCATTACTACAGAAAGAAGGTAAAGAAAATTAGCAATGAGCATGTACCTTTTTTTTCTCTATTAATTCCCTGACTGATAGAAAGTTGGCTCTTGAATTGCTCTCAGAGGAGTTTTAAAATTGTTAAAACTCCTGCTGTGCTTATCCTTGAAAATCACCTTCTTCATAAGACCTTCTGAAAATTTTCCAATATTCTGAGTATTGAATCCATAAACTGATGTCTTAAGGCAAGATTAAACTCATCTTTACAATAGGATTTAGTTTATTCACTCTTATAACAGGATTTAAATTCTAATTAGTATGGAGTAGGAATGGGTGTAGAGAAAAGTGATGTCTCTGTAATGGTAAGTCACGCAAATACTAGGGCAAGGCCTAGTCCTTTATCCTATATCTACAAAACAAAGGTTTCTGCCACTCCAGGTACATGTCATGTTTTGGTAAACTGTCAGTTTCAAAAGGACTTCTATGTATTCTGAATGCTGAAGTCAAACAATACCGAGAAAAATGAAATAACTCCCCCACATGAAGTCCCGTTAAAGTTAATACCAACAGAAGAGTACATTAAAATTAACAGAAACAGAATTTCAGCTTTAAGGTGGAGGAGTCCTGAGGAGAAAATCTCTGTTTAATTGTTATGTATTTTCTCTAGGTATAATGAGCATGTAATTTTTCTAGAAATGAACCTCTGTGGAAAGTTTGAAAGGTTAATAATGGAGCTTCAGCATCTCAGAAGAAGACAGTGAAAAAGAAAAAAAAACCCCGGAATCTTAATCTCTGAAGCAATAAACTTTTGTGTTACCCAGGTAGCCTCAGTTCCTTCTTGCTAATTTCTTTTAGCACCTATTCCCATGCTAAAGTAAAACCAAGCTGAACGTAATCTCTTTTCTAGAAGTATTATAAATCATACAACATAAAATAGGGGTTTTTTACATGGAAAGAATTAACAAGCACAGGGGTTTTTAAGATGTGAAGTTTCTCCTAAACAGTTTAAGCACCAAACCAGCATTTTAATTACTAGCCTCTGTGGAAATATATAAATACTTTTGGCCTTGCTTTTTTAGTTTGTTATTTTGCTAAATGGTTTTACAAATAAATATTTTGATGGCATTTAGTACCCTTAGCTTTTTTGTAATGAATACTCTCGGAAATAATACTATGTCTGAGCACAGCATGTATTAAATCTGTTAATACAGACCAAGTTTTAATGCGGTCTTTACTTTTTAGGATCTCAAACAAAAGAGATCACATCTATGATAGGTGTTCCTACTGTAGAGACCATGGGGCTTTGTACATCCGGAGTAAAAAAAAAGAAGTGCCTCATTATTTAACTATTTACATTAGCTGGAACTGACAATTGCATCTCTTAACACTATGACAGTGGGATGGAAGGAAGATCTGACATGCATTAGCTATGGGAGCTATACCTCAATCTTCCTTACCTAAATTTCCATTAATATAAAAAAAAGGTAGTGTCCCATGAGCACCTTGTGAGCCAGTGAAAGTCTCCTTTTACATGAGCGCTGGGGGAGTCTGATGTCACAAGCATATGAAGTTTTGTGATTGTCATATATGTCTTCTTCCTATAGATGTCAGTCTGTAGGAACACTGTCATACCAGGAAGTAATAACAGCTAATGATCCAGTTTATTGTTCTCTAAGCTCCAGCAATGCTATGTGGTTAATGATCAGCATTAATGCTCCAAAAGGAGGTGTCAAAGCCCAAGCAAAAATGAGATTTACAACAAAATGTTAAAATCTGTGGCAACTAGAGACAAGTCTAGTCCTTTTGAAGCTTTAAATCTGGAAGTTGATAATTTTAGAAGCAAATGAAGTGATTTCAGTGACAGTTTAGTGATGCATGTGATGTATGATAAAGTAACGAGAATGGATAATTGTCTAATACTGGTAGTTTGCAGTCCAGTGTAACACTTGAAAAAAACACAGGCTGAACTCAACCAACATAGATTCAGATCAGTAGGTACCTCAATTATCCTTAGTCAATTCACTAAGGATACAAGCTACCCAGCCAGCTAACACAGCTAACAGTGATTTGTCATTACAGTAAACAATCAAAGTAAATACGAGTTTACACACTGTTAAGAAAGGAGTTAGGAAAGCAAGAAGGATTTAAAGCCAGCACCTTCTTCACTTGCATTTATTCCCTTCGTATTACTTGCAGGACCAAGGTCCACCGTAGCATAAGAAAGAGTCTCCTTTTCCAGTAAACCAACTTTTTTCTTCAGTTTTTAGATTTGTTTTTGCTATATATCCTGGGATATAATAAAATCTCTCTTTAGTTCTCTCCCTGAGGGGAAAGCAACAATGTTTACAAGCTGTGTGAAGTATCTAGAAGCATAATGGAAGTTGTTATCTACACCCAGGATGTTGTTTGCAATTAAGAGGTCATCTTGGACTTGCTCCTGCTTTTAAGCAACCCAGCTGCAAGCAGTGATTAATTACGGTATTTATTTCACAGCTTTTATTGTTTGGGGTTTTTTTTAGTTGGTTCATAAGCAAGAAGTTGCCATCTATTGTTTTAAGCACAGGCTTTTCCCTGGCTTGCCATGATCCTCCTTGTTATGACATAATGCATCTGAAGATGAAGCAGAAATTTTACTGATATGGACTGTGCTGGTTGGCTTGTTGAAAGGCATAATGAAAATGTGTTTTGTTTTATCAATAGCAGTTCCATATAATGACAACATATGACTTCATTCCCTCTGCAATAAATAATATATATCATAACTGAAGATTAGGCTCGCTTAACAATTATGCATTCACTTTGAAGGCAACATTTCCCTTAGTTAAGTAATTATTATCTTAAATATGTGCGCCTGTTAACATTAACTTCTAGCATTTCTGATATGTTCATATTTCAAATACTTTTGCAAAAAAAAAAGTTTAAATGGTGTAGCTTTTGTCAACTTCAGAGACCATCCTTTTCCTGCAGTAGAAAATAGTAATTATCATAAATGGAAGTACTTAAATGTGCTCTCATTTAACAGAGAGGCTTTCTAAATTCACTGTCTTCATATCAGCAATTTACTTATCACTGTCATCTTCAGATTTATCTGAGCTTTGATCTATTCAATTCTAGGACTCGCTGCAAAACTTATTTCTGAATTTGTGGTGTGGGATTCAGAGATTCTTTTGTTAATAAAGAGCACTTTGTTTTGCAAATGAAGGGTAAATAATCTTAGGGGCAGAGGCCTCAAATAGATCATTCTGAAGATCAACGTGACTTTTACTTTTGTAGCAGCTGAATTTCATCTACACTGAATATTAGAAGCTGAATATTATCAGATTTAGGAGTGTATCTAAACAGCATAGTGGGGCACAGCACAGAGATGCCTCTACTTTCTCATGAATGCACTATTTCTGGAATGCAATTTGCCACTACCAGATTGTTTCAGGACCTTGGCTCTGCCTGATTCTATGTCGTGTAGATGACTTAGATCAGGCTAAGACCAGCATTGACAGGGCTCTATCACATGGTAAAGATACACTTTTAATTCTTTTGCAATTGCTGTATTGCTGAGGAAACCTTATGTAACATACAGATTTTACTGTCTTGCCCCTTGTAACCTGAAAAGCATATGACATCTCTCTTTGGCTTGATCAAAACTCCTTTGCACTGAGAATTCATATTTAAACACTGAACTGTAAGGCAATGGTTACTGGCTGATAGGATGATTGACTAAGCACTAATTTAAATAATAATATAAATTTTAAAAGTTATGTTAAGAGTGCCTGGTCTTCTATAAGAAATTTTAAACATTAATAGTGATTAGTTAGTCTACATAATTAGATTTCTGCTGCACTAGAGCAATAGTTTTTAGGCTACAGAGTATTTCCTTTTAAAAGCTGGATTGCGTTTGTATTCCACATGGCTGTTACTTCTACTGTTTATGGTATTGACATTTATATTATTTTTGATGGGGAAATACCTATCATCTGAAAGATATCCTGAAGATTAGTCAAACATTTCATCTGGCAGTATCAGTAAATCTTCTTTTGCTTTATATCCGAGTGTATTGATCATCAAACACCATTCCTGCTGGAGAAAAGTGCCAAGTATTGTGTGATATCATCCCTGGGAGGCAGCAGAAAAAAAAGGCAGGGTTAATAAAAAAACATATGTGGCCAGTGGGTCATAAAAAACCCTAACAGGTGCTGGGCTTTAATCTGGTCAGCAGCTGATGCACTCCTATTTTAAGGTCACTCTGTGCTACTGACTTTTCATCAAAGTCCTCCTGGGATGGTGCGCTCAGGAAAGTTGATTAAAAGAGTTTTGTGGGTTAACAAGGGACTGAACAGGATTATCATTTACCAGTGACTAAGGGCAATATGGCCAATTAGGCCACATCTCAGCGTCTCAACTGTTTAAATAGGATCCTGGGATCTTCTAAACAATTCTTTGCATTTTTGATCTGTGAATTATTTCTTTCAATTTATAGGATAATTTAAGCAATTGTTTAATATTGCATATCATTACAGCAGAAATAAAAATATCAGTAGGTTCTTAGCATACAGTAATTGAGTTTAACAGTCATCAAGAGGTACAGGTAGTGTTTTGCTGTATGCTTTATTTATGTATCTGGTTTTTCCAACAAACCAATAGCTACTAGACCAGGCTGGATCATTTTCTAAGGAATTTTTAGAGATATGTGTTTGACATTTTACTTTATAGCTTGAAAAGCAACCTCCCATAACATTATTCATTCAAACAAAATAACTAAAACATTTTAATCTGTTGGCCAGTGAGATGATAATTCTTAAAACTTAAAATGATATATCCTTAGGGCATGTTATGTTCTGAAAATTTTTTAACTTATACAACTCTGGTATATAGTTTGCCATGCAGTCTAGAAACCTTTGGAGTGTTTGATAATATTTTATCACTTATTTGTTTTCAAGTCCTGTATCAAAGTGTCTGTCAAGGCATCATCATTCTTATTGTTATATAAATTAGCTGCCACTATTGAGACAGCAGGCCAAAATCATGTCTTCCTTTATTTCTCAGGCAATATCTGACATGGGGATATTAATTCTAAGTCACACCTTTGAAAATATGATAAAGTTTAATAATATGCACTTTTGAATGAGTTTACTCACTGCTAGCTATGAAAAAAATACCACAACTGCTGCTGTATTTGAGCATTCTTATGGGATAATGCAGGAGAAGTTTTTATGGCTCTTTGGAGTATTTGTAATGTGCCACATGCATAGCTTTGTACTGAGAAGAAATTATTAGAGCAAACAAAATAAGAATAAAAGCTTATAAATGTATGGCTTTCATTTTTAAAAAGCTACACATTTTCTATAATGTAAATTTCTTTCTTAGACTGTTCTGATACTTTATGGTAATAGAAGTTGTAAAACTAGGTTTTTGTGTCACATATTTTTCAGCATCTCCCTTAGCCTTTCCCACTTTTTTGACTCATTCATTAGTTCCATTGGACATCTCAAAGTTAAGCAATTCAATGCGAAAGGGTTCAGTGAATGCTGTTCGTTCTCTTTACTGCAAATTGCTGGGAGCACTGAGGACTTTTATTTATTGAGGCAATAGGTATAGCTAACACCTGTCATAAAGTTGTACCTAATGAGTGAATTAGGTACAACAATGAGGAGTGGCCTTGTTGCTCTAGAGTCAGTCATGCCTGTCACTTTCATTTCATATGCAACACTGACTTTATAAAGGCTGCTTCTTTCAGGTAAGCAAGAGTCTGAAGGAAAAAAAAAACCCAATTATTTATCTTCTTTAGCTTGCAGTTTTACCTATTCTGGATCTTGTGAGATGTGTTTATTCGTGTTCTATGCACATCCTAGTTACAAGGACCACAAAGTCCTAGTGGAAGAAAGAAGAAACCATGTTTATCTGTAGCATGGGACACTTAGTCCATCTTTTCTCCACTTTTATATGCTTATCGCTTCTTTTTTCAAATCCCCAAACGCTTTCTGACTCTACAGTTTTTACTCATCATTCCAAAGCAGGGATTTCAATTAAAATGCAATTTACTAACTTGTCTTTGTTTTTTGGAGGGGCTCATATGGTATACTTGACCTTGGAGGGTATATGGAGGAGTGAAGGACCAGGATTTCTAGATAGTCATAGTCTTCAAAGTTTTCTATGTCTTGAGTCTCTTTTTAGCCTTTCATGACTTCCTACAGATGATAATTCTGTTAAAGAGATAGTTCTTTAAAGTATTAAGTCATGTAGTCTCTCTGTATTTAATCTTCTGTTAGGCCTCCTTCCTTGCATGTTTGCCACTGAAATACCCTTTTCACCTTTTTTTGTAGGCTTTCTTTAGTGCAGATCTTCATGATTGTTTCCCTAGATCTCTTTTTTAAATCTAAACCAGGTAAATTAACTCAAACAACGCTACTGCTCAGTGCTACTTTTCTCTTTGCAGAGACACTTGCACATAGTGTATTGCCTCTTTCCAAATCAATTTCAAACCTCTTTCTGGGCACTTCTTTTTGAGACAATCAACAAATCTGCTTCTTCTAGCTCTATCAGCATCTGAAGGAAAATTCTGCCTGTGCTAGTGTTGTGAAACAGTATGTTGTAACCCATTATGATTAGTGAGTGCCAGGAAGAGCTAAAGGTAGAGCAGGAGATGTGAAATACTATTCTGCCCATCTGGAGAGGAAGACAGTGAAGTTTTATGCAAAGGCCAGCTGAACACCATCTGACTGGAGATGCAGTCTTACCACTGCATCACATGGCCCTCTATGACTCAGACAATAGCTGGAGATTTAGGAGGGTGTTGCCAGTGGTCTCAGTCTTGCTGAATGTTGATTGTTCTGAGCAGGAACCATGGGCTTTGCTAGTGTTCCATATCACACTCCAAACATGCTGCAGATTACCAGTCATAGCTCAGTGGTTTAGTAGTTCAGTATTGACAAGTCCATATTAATGAAGTTCTGTCCTCCACCTTATTTCACACTTATCCTCGTCTGAAATATCCAAGACATGGGCATCACACTCCAGTGCCATGTCACAACACGTGTCCCCATTTGGGTGGCTGCAATACAGTCATGAAGGGTACTGTTCCATCAGATGGCCTAGTAGGTTACTGTAAGGGCCCAAATCAGTCAGTGACATCAAATTATGTAAGAAAAGGCAAGCTCCTCTTTCTGGACACTAACTCAAAATCCATACCTATCCCTAGGAGTTTGGTTTATGTTCAGGAAATTATCTGACTGTGTCTAGCTTGACAGTAGAGATTGTCTGGGCAGTCATTACCTTGCTTGCCAGAATAGGCTTTGACCTCTGTGTGTTTTCTTTGCAGTTTGTTATTACTACTGTCGGTAGAGGAAGATGAATTTACAAGGCAGAACATATACACAACCTGGTCATTGTACAGAACCAGTTGAAAATACTCTAATATTCTATCACAGATGCTAATTAGTTATGATTAAAACTTTTTTGCAGGAATGGATCAATTCTGACTCCATTTTGATGAAAAGACTTGACTTAAAGACAGACAAAAAATTCACCCGAATAACCAATTTATCTGTGAACAGTTGTCATTTGCCACGTGGCAAGATAGCAATTAGAAAATGGTCTGTCTTCTCTTAGATTCTGTCATCTGAAATCAGAAAATGTTTGTGTTTATTGAAATATTTCATTGTTTTGCTATAACATGCACTGCAGCAGTATTTTATACCTTGGCCAGCAGCAACAAGTGTAAAGTGTTTTGCAGTGAAATTTTAATTCTGTTTAGCTTTGGTGAGAAGTCCGTCCCTACTTTGCTGAGAGATTTGTAAAAAATGCCTCGAATGTTCACTCTCTTTGTAGTTAGATGTAAGTCTGCACATATATTACAGTTCACCTACCTTCAGATCTCAGTTATCATTTTGAGGCAGTTTATCACTTCTTTATATTCTAGCTACAGGCTTCTACTTTGGAGTTAATTTTGTTCTCAATGCTCTGGGTCTTGAGTCTTTTTGTTTCTGATAGTGCATATACTTATCTCATCTTCATAATTTCAGCATTCTTGCAAGGCTTCTGTGACACTATTTTCTAACCATCTCAACAGAGGCTATGCAGCTATCCATTTCTGTCACTGTATAATTGCTTTCAGATTCTTCCCAGTTCTGTTGTTAAAATGGGCTTGTAACTACATTCCAAATGAGTTGAGGATCACGTTAACTTGACATATTTTCCTGCTTAAAGACTTGCTTATCTTAAAATGCAACTGTGCACATCAGTGACTTGTCTAAACTGCATCTGTGTACTTTTCGTAATAAGATCATAGTGCCTAAGGGATCTGATGTGTGGTTCTCAGTAATCTCAGTGATCATGAATTACTAATGATCTCTTTTTTCCTTGTAAAAAGGAAATCCTTAAGCATAATGCTGAAGTGTTTAAGATATGTAAATACATCTGAAAGGCCCCGTGAGCTTACAAATTCTGATAGGCTCTTCATTAATTAGTACCTGTAGGTCTGTCCATATGCTGGAATGCCTTTGTCTTTTGTTTGCTGCCCTCTGTGAGGGGGTTGCAAGTACTATACCACAGTTTCCCCTTTTTTCAGTTGAGATTCATTTCCTTACCTTTTAGTGACAGAAATGAGATCGTTGTGTTCCTATAACAGAAAGTGAAGGGTATCTCTGAAAATCCTGTTAGAATGTCTCTTACTGTCACAGACAAGTAGCCACACCAGTTGACACTAATGTCACTAAATTAGTAGCCACAGATAACAGCAACAATAGTGTTATTCTTCCACTGCAGATTTCTAGAATCTTTATCTACTCAAATGAGATGAAGAATGGTTTTCTAGTATTTGACAGTACTTGTCTCTCACATTGAAAAATATTATTTTTAACCTATCTGTATTTTTCAGTGGTGGGCACGTGATAGCCACATCTCTTTAGTACTTTTGTCTGCACTGTTTGGGCTTTCCCTTGCTTCACTGGATGACAAGGCATTTTGGAGTCTTGTTACCCTGGACAGGAAGCCTTTTTTCATGTGCTTTACTATTATATTCATTAACTCCTATTGCATTTATTTAATTCATTCACTAGTCCTATTATATACATATTCCTGCATGTCTATTACACTAATCATTTGTCTCAGGTTTAATCCTGAGAGATTGCTACATTTCCCTTTTTTGTTTTATTTTTCTGGAAACACTGACTGGGGTAGTTTTTTCCAAATTTTTCATATTCTTCCATGTTCTTCTACTTGTGATTAATGTCGCTCCTATGGTCTTCTTAAATTTGATTTTCTGTTGCTACACATAGATAGGTTGTCATACTAGAATGCCCTCTTTTGGGAACATCTCTGACACAGTACTGTGAATCATAGAATGGTATGGGTTGGAAGGGACCTCTGGAGATCATCGAGTCCAACCCTGTCTGCCAGAGCAGAATCACCCAGGGCAGACCACACAGAAACATATCCACATAGGTTTTGAAAGTCTCTAGAGGAGACAACTCTGCAACCTCGCTGGGCAGCCTGTTCCAGGCTCTGTCACTCTCACAGGAAAGAAGGTTTTCCTGATGTTGAGGTGGAACTTCCTGTGTTCCAGTTTGTGACTATTACGTCTCACTCTATCACAGGGCACCACTGAAAAGAGACTGTTCCCTTCTACTAGACACCCACCCTTCAGGTATTTGTAAACATTACTAAGATGCCATCTCAGTCTTCTCCAGACTGAACAGCCTCAGGTCTCTCAGCCTTTCCTCATAAGAGAAATGTTCCAGTCCCTTCATCATCTTCATAACCCTCCATTGGACTCTTTCTAATATTTCCCTGTCTCTTTTGAACAGGGGAGATGTGAACTGGACACAATACTCCAGATGTGGTCTCACTAGTGCAGAGTAGAGGGGGAGGAGAACCTCCCTCACCCTGCTGGCCACACTCTTCTTTAGGCATTCCAGGATACCATTGGCCTTCTTGGCCACAAGTTCACATTGCTGCCCCTGACTGGAATACAGGTCATATGAGGTCCTCACATGGCTTCAGAAAATGGAATGCAAGTTACTTTTTAGAGCTTTACCCATGATGACTTTGAATGATGTTTGTGTTTAAATGTTGACTAAGACATCAGCATAAATATATTCATATTTAAATATAAAATACTTTTATATAAATATTTGATAATCTTCTGAATTTGTGTCACCCTCCCACCACAATAATTCTAAAACATTATAGCTTTCCAGTTTCCAGGTAAAAATTCTATAGGTAAATTGCTGTTCATTATCAAAATCTATATAGATGCTACCAGGGCATTCTAAACATGTGGCTACTGGGTTAACAGAAAATTACTGCAACTTCTGAATGTAACTAGCATTTCAGTTACTACCTTTAAACTTGTACTTTTGGAGTATATAGTGGTAGATCACGAATTAGACATGTTTCACGTGGTTTAAATAGAATAAACAAGGGACAATGTTAAGGGAAGTTTTGGTATCTAAAATAACAAAACACCTATTAAGCAGTAATTTTAGTATTTCATTATTTGCCATCATGTATTTAAAGATAAAAAATTGTTATTGTGAAACCAAAAAAACACTTTGGATGCTGACAATTCCCATATGGCAGCATTAAATGAATGCCATATACAAGGATTTTATCTGTCTGGAATTTCAGTGGAGTTCATGTACATATATAGACTCCATGTAGGAACCAATGATATTTTGGGCCTCAGTTTATTTTGGACCTCAGTTTAGTAAACCTTTCTCTGGATAACACTTAATCATACACTGTCTTGAAGAGGAAAACACCTTAACAGGTCTTTCCATGATTTATTGATTGAAGAATACTTTTTGGGAGAATCAGTCTTCAAAAGAATTTCATGTTCTCACAGACAAGAAGTGGTTAAACTAGTTGGAGGAAACAACCACAAAATTCCACCGCCAGGCTCAAAAGCTTTTCATCTTTTGCAGAGTGAGGATAGTACTTTTACCTCTGTTTCCAGCATAAGAATGGAAGGGTTTACATCTATGTAGCTTGGCAGCTCTGTTAACAGCCTTGCTATGCAAAAGGTGTTTGTTTATTTTGCTGCTGTTGAGTTCCATTCTTTTATATTTGGTTTGTTGGTTTTTTGTTTTTTTTTCCTAGGGTTATAGGGTTGAAGCAACAGGATGAGAGATCTCAAGCATGCTGCTAAATGTGATCTGACAAAACTACATGGCTTCCTTTATCAAGACAGCTGTGTTTTTACACAGTAATCTTAATTTGGCCTGCAGAAGTATTAAGACTGATACTCAAAATTATTACTATGATAGGTCACCTTGACTTCCCCAAGGAGTTTACTTCAAGGCATTCAGGATGCCAGACCAGAAAGTCTCACAGACTGAAGTATGTTTATTATTTACTACTTAAAAAAATAATGCTGGAATGAAAAGGACGCCTTCCAAAATAGCAAAGTTGTTGCTACTCACAAAATCACTTTGAAATAAAGATTGCTAATGGGCTGTTTCATTTTGACAGTCATACCTATTATGGATCACAGAGAACAGTTAAACTGTGTTAAATTAGGCTTCTGTTAAATAGATTTGTATCTCTGTTAACAGAACTCCCATAGATGTCATTAGGATTGTTCATGGAAGAAAGACAAGACTGGGAGTAATTCACAGCAGTTATATATGCAACTCTGCAATCTGCAGCAATTAAAGAAATTGGTCTTTTATTTTAATAACCACTGAGACTGGATAATAATTTGGTCAAAGCTCAGAAAAACTTATTGTAAAGAATGTCAAGGATGAGATTATAGAAGCCACCCTATTTATTAAAAATCATTTACATGAAAATCATTATTTTATACTTTCAAATCAAGCTATCTGTTCAGCACCTAATGTAAAAAGGGGAGATTTTAGAAAGAAATGGACGGGTTGCTATCTGTGAAAATATTGTGAATTTTTTTTTGCACTTCTATGTTGATCAATATGTATAAATGACCTTTTATATAATGAAAATTTTGAAGATGTTTTCATAGGTCTAAACCCTGAAAGAATAGCTAAATATGTTTTATATCCTGTAACGACAGATTTCTATACCCTATCAGTTGGATAGATAAAATACACACAAATTATATGCTTTAGTGGTAGAATTCATAGGTGAGCATGAGATCAGTAATATTGAAGCTTAGGCTTTTATCTAGTTTGAAATCTAGCTGAGGCTGAGGCTTTAATTTCAGAATGAAGAATGCCAAGATGTAAAGTAAGACATGTTTTTAATTTAGTGACCTTAAGCAGAATGGAGAGGCTCACAGTAACCCATTCAGGATTTCCATTTGCAGGTTCAATTTGGATATGGGTGCAGTGAATTAAACAAATGTTAACCATGTCTCACTTTTGTTACTTCCAGTTGTTTGGCTTGGATGTTTTTTGCACTGCCCAAATGTTAACATAGAAAGAAAACAGCAATCCCTATAAATAGTAGTTGGACACTAAGGCAGGAGCTTTGAGAACCTCTAGTCTGTTTTTGCTTCTCAGTCTACACACTCAAAGAAATAACACATGTTTTTACATTTTACATTTGGTCCATTTCATTGGACCAAACTTCTAATCCAGAAAGAATCTTTTTTTCACCCTTATTGTTTCACTTTTCCTTCAATACAGTGTCTGTGTGGCAAGAAGCAGAAGGGAAGATGTTTTGTGATGCAACTTGGAAACTTTTCAGTATCTTATCCTTTTTTTTTTTTTTTTTTTTTTTTTTTGTGCAACCTAAACACTGTTTAAAAATGTCCTGAAGGAACATTATGAAGTCATGGTTAATATCCCAGACACAAAATGTTGACAATAAGGTGTCCACAGCAACTAATACGGTATTATGGACTATTTACAAAATTTTATGGAAAGTCAAGGGTAGACACAGGGGTTTGCAGAAAGCTCTTTAGCACTGATTTGGTTTGTTCACTGTCACTTATGTCATGTGATGTACCTCTGCAGCCCTCCTGTTTGGGCAGGTTTTTGTTTGCCTGTATCCTTACATGCATACAGGGTTTTGCCTGTGTCTGTCTTACAGAGCTGTACAGTTTGCAGTCAGGAACCCATGAAAGGAAGCCTTGCTCATTGTGTAGCTCCCTAGACTGACAAGCAGTGTGATACACATGATTACAGAATTACAGATGATGTAGCATATCCAGTATTATATGGTTTATTATTTTTTTATCAGTAAGTATTTAAGAGGACAGCACAGGGATCTCTTTCTGTAGCACCAAAAGACTGAAATGAAATGTAAAACATTTGCAGAGAGATGATACCTTATCATAATGAATTTTGATTGTGAAAAAGAGGGAGTAACTTGTGTCTGAACTGAAGCTGGTGATGAAACCTACATACTTAAGTATAAATTATTAATATATTTTTAATCATATGACTAATTTATTCTTCACATAAATATACACACTGGAACATGCACAATGGACAATCTATTTTTTTTATTTTTGAAAACAGTGTACCAAATTTGTTAGTGCTATGATTACTGAGTAATATTTGTCATGGAAAATATGTTCTCTTGCATATTCTAAGATACACCTGTATGCCAAATTTAATTTCTCAATCTTCAGCCACAGGGCTTGTATTCTTAAATTGAAATCATTACTTTATGTGTAGCTAGCTGCTTACCTATAAAAAAAGAGAAAAATATGAATGATTTATTCTCAAACTTTCAAGTACTTCTGTTTGTCCTACAAGGAGAAATAATGTGTGGATAATCACAGATCAAGAACTGAAATTATCAGAGAGTTATAAATGATTGACAGAATGGATTTTAAATGGAAATACTTAATCTGTCTTAGTTATATCTGTCAGTAGTACTTTAGCTAGAGCTACAACCAATGGCTTAGCTCAATGTTTTGCTCTAACACCCTCTACCACACTACCAAAGTATTGTATAATACCCACATTATGCCTCAAGTATTGTGTAATTTCTAGATTATGTTTAATGGTTGCTTTTAAATTAACATGAAGTTCGTTAATGTAGAATAGTAACATTTTGTTTCAAAACTATTGACTCTGTTATTAATTCTTCATGATGCTTGCTTCCTGATGAATATTTCAAACAGTCAGGGTAGACAGTAACTACATCAGAGAAACAGTAGATAGAGGCCAAGGAAGAGAACAGTGAAAAAAATATTATTTTTATACACATATACAAACATTAATTTTTAAGTATAACTTAATTTACATAGTATAAATTATTTATAAGTATAAGTATAAATTAATTAACATTAATTTTTAAGTATAACTTGTATGTTCATTTTTAGCAGGTTTAAAAATGTTTCTACTAGGAAAGATATTGAACTATGAATGAGGAGACAGTAGCTAATTAAACCACTCAATAGGCTTTGGCTTTTTATTGGTGTATATATATAATTGATTGCATGGTATTTCTATAGCAGATACACAAGATGCTATTTCAGAGTGTTTAATTTTGCTGTGAATGGTTGGTAACCTAGAATAGAGGAAATTGGAACGTCTTTAGACATAGTGTCACTTAAATCACAAAATCATCATATAAAAAGTCTTCACTGAAGAGGCAGAAATAAACATCCACTGTAAATATTCAGCATTTACTAACTCATGTAAAATTAAATATTCATTATACAGTATAATAAAAAACAGTTATGTGACCTGAAGACTGTTTTGCAATCTCTCATGTTATGTGTACTTCCATTAGAATATAACGGAATACAAATTGTTCATAATCAACCATCAGAATGTCTTCTCAATGGAAGTGATTCTCACCTAAACAAGAAAATAAGTAATGATGATCACAGTTCTTTCAGGAAATTGGTAATTTTCTTAACCTTACACTAAGCAGCACCAAGTCCTATCACAGTGAGCAGAAAATACAACTATAGCCCAATGATTTTCTTCTATATTTTTCATTTTTCCTTAAGAAGATTGGGCTATGAAACCATAGGCCGTTTGAAGTCTTGTGTAGCCCTCCCTACCTAGAATTAACCCTTGTGAAAGACTTAACATCGGTCTTCCTCAGCTCATCAATGATCAAATGATAAACTAAAATTTTCACCTTATGTTAATATGATGATAACAACTATCACCCTAATAAGGCTGTGAATTTGGGTACTTGCCTTTATATTTGTATTTGAGACAGAACTGACATGCAGCAGTTTTGTGAAGCATTTTCACTGAAAAGCAGGCTTCATAATGTTCTCTGTCTTTAAAGCATATCTACCACACATACATTAAAAGGTTGACAGCAAGTGACTGGTGAAATTCCGGTTTGTGTTTTATGGGAAATTCTCTGCATCTGTAACTGAATCATATGATAGTAGAAATGAAGAGCTCAGCTCAGTGCTGAGCTTCTGAGAGGTGACCAGTATACCTTTTAGTTTAGGTACTTGCAGCAGAGACATTTGAAGTACTTCTAATATTCCAGTATCATATTAGATTTAAATAAAAACATCTTAGACATCATCCTTATTATTGTCATTTGATGGAATATCTTTGAACTAATTGTTGTTTTTCTACAACTGCACTGAGAAAATTTTTTTCTTTTTCACTTTCCAGAATCCTATCCTGCCACCATCGCAAGTTTTACATACTTAAACTGGTATCGCTGCCTGATGATTTTCTTCATCGGCTCTCAGTAAGTTTTCTTCTAAATAATAATGGAAGAGAGCTAGTGATGGTATGAAATCAGATCTAACACCTTCCTCCAAGTTAGTTATTAACTAGGTGTGAGTCCGCATTACAAAAATGCCATCATAGTTAATGCAAGTCACACATGGCAAAACCAAAACTGTATCAGCTCTAAATTGCTATACTGCTATAGCACTGTCTATACTATATATCTACTATAGCACTATAGATGTTAACACTGTCCAGCTATACTGCTGGACAGTGTTAACATCTTTTATCCGCTCATTTCAGACAGACAAAAAGATAGAGTTGAATTCACATATTTTTTAGAGATGTCTTTGGCAAATATCTATGTTTATGTACTAGAAAAGGAAACTTAAATATGAATAGGTGAATTCATTTCTCACTATTTACCTCTCTAGTACTAGACAGCTTGAAATATTTCAGATATTTATCTCAGATTTAGAAGGAAATAAGCAATAATTCACATAAAATGAGTAGCTACTGCTTATCAGTACCCCAGAGCAAATCTTTATTAATGTCACTTTAAAAATACATGTAAATGTATTTTTGAAAACTGGAATAGCTTCTGAGTGGTTCATACAATGGTAGAACTGAATGTCAGATATATAACTATTTGCCTCCTCAGGAGTCATGACATGATTTAATTTTTGCCAAATGCCAAGGAATTAATTGACACTAATTCCTTATTCTTCTGTTTTGTTAAGGGTTGTCAACCCCGTTGGGAGTATTTTAGCAACACGGAAAGGCATAAATAGTTGTGATATGGCTAAATAGAGGCTGTTTAATTCACAGTGCTTTGACTTCAGTTCTTACCTGTTCAGCAAGTTGATTCAAGCTATTTTTTAAATTAAGAAAATAAACTGCTCTAAAGCCCAGTTTTGTATTCTGCTGTGGCTTGTGTAATACTGATGAGTCTCTGCTCCTAGTTATGTCTGTGGAAATTTATTTTTGAGCAATTAAAAGGCACATGCAGAGAGATAAGATCGTGGTACAGCATAGCTGATTTTAATGTTCTGAGAACACTTTTCAGACAGAAAAATTTATCATACAATCAATATTGTCACCAAGTCACAAAATGCAGAAGTGTAAATCAATGGTCTGGAAAAACAGAAGAAATCATGCATAGGCACGAAATAATCATATCCTTCCTAGAAGATACATGGTGAGCTCCAGTTGGTTTAAATCACATGCTAGGCTTTGGCTAACAGAAATGCTTCTGATGATGCTGAAAAACACCTTCTTGCCCTGACTGTAGAACAAAATGAAATGCTTCATTTAGTAGGGCTGCTTCATTAAACACCAAAATATAGCTACCCATAACTGGGGGAGAATGGACAGCTGCAGGGCGAGAATGGACTTCGGCAACTCCACGGGACTTATAAAGTGAAGGACTTTATTATTGGTACATCCCTTGGTTATATAGAGCAAGCTTCACCGATCACACACACCAACAACAATGATGATTGGATACATGTGATAACCCACACACTGTTCATGTGCCTAAATCTGCTACATGATTGGCTGTCATCTAACTCGCCCAGTACCCCTCACGTCCTGTTTTTCTCTACTTTGCTCTGCTTCATCTTCTTGCTTCATTGCCTTTTCTCCACCGTTCTTCCTTTGCGCTCTTTCCATGGTTCAAGGACAGTTCCTGATAACAGTGTCCGTTTTCTTCCAACCACGATCCCACAGACAGACACTTTTTTCTTGGTCTACACAAAACTAAGACACCAGATACGTATAGACAGAACAGAATATGTATGGCCTCACCAACAGTCGTGGAGGCTGAAACTAGAGCAGAACCCAACACAAGTGTAAAGAAGGCAGACAATGTGAATGTCAAAGAAGTTAGGAGGGTCAGAAGCTGTAAAACAGAATTTCAACAGAATCTCTGTACAGTGCTCAGGTTTCCAGCCACAGAACTGTCTAAGCTAGATGCTCATGCAGGACTGTTGCCTCATTTGTAATATACAAGGCAGGGTCCAGGAATTTAAAAAACAAAACTGAGAACATATACTAGCAAATAAGTGCATGAATAAATAGAGTAAGTACCTAAACCAGACGAACCTGTTTCCATCCATACAGAGCAAAAAGGAGAAAATTTAGAGTGTGAAGTTTAGAGTTTTCTAATTCTTAATTAATTAAATATGTAACTATTTTATTTTGGTTTCTATGCTCTCAAGATCACATGCCTTTTCAACAACATAACATTTATAGTCTTAGTAAAGGAATCCCCAGATGAGAATTCTCAGCCTGTGATTTATAGGATCACATGAAATGATCTGAAAATCTCTCCTGTCCTTAACCTAAGAGTGTTATAAATGTCAATAGCCATAAAATCTCCCATTTAGGGTTTCTTTACCCCTGTTGACCTTAATATTTCATATATTTGTATTAGCATTATTTATATTTATTATTGATATTTCATTGGTATCTGGTGAACACCCAAATGGCAATAGGCACAAATTGAAACACAAGAAATTCCAGTTAAACATAAGAAATAACATTTTTACAGTGACGGTGATTAAACAGTGAAAGAGGTTGTCAAGAGCGGCAGCTCAAAACCCAGCTGGACATACCTCTGAAAAACCTGTTCTAGCTGTCCTTGCTTTGAGTAGGGTCATGGTACTACCTGATTTCTAGAGATACCTTCCAATCTCAGCTATTCTGTGAACTACTCTGAGACAATGTTTAGTTGATATTAGTATTAATATTATGGGGGAGTTGTATTTTTAATTATGGATCTCCTTAGAATGAATTGCAAGAAAGGTGGAAACTCAAGGTAATGCAATTTCATATTAGATCCAGAAATATCCTATATTGCAGTACCCACAGTAGGTCATACTGAATTTAAATGCATTACAGAATTATACATCAATGAGGCCCAGTTTATTTTGTACCTTGAGGAGAAACCTCTCTCTTGTATTGATGTAACAAGAAAGCCAAATCAAATTTCAATTGTAACTAGGGATTGCTACACAATGAAAATACTGTATGGATTTACATCAAAAAATACTGTAGAACAAAAGGGACAGGAAGTACGTAGTCTAGAGCAAGTATAGTCTTGGCATAGCAGGTGCCTGGATGATATGAACTAGTGATTTTTCTCAAGGTAGATTTCAAGACTAATTAGTCCCATTTCCAGCATTTGTACTTCAGGTCAACATTTCTAATTTTTCAGGAATGCTCAAGTTTGGGTAGGGTGGGAGAGTGCATGTGCAATCTTGATGGCCTGCCAGTCGGAAGTCACTGTGGTGTCTGAGACCCTGTCAGTTCCTGTCATGCTTTTCCACTGCAGCTCTTGGCTGTCTGCTCATGGATGTCAAAGAGTCAAACATTTCCTGCTTGGCGGCCGGATGGAAAGGAAGTCCCATCTGCTTCCTGGTGTTGGAGGTGGCACGGAGAGCAGGGCAGCCAGTAAAAGCATATGTACAAAGTGAGACAGGATTTGGTGACCTCTGAGAGTGAAGCTTTCAGTCATCCTGCTGGAAAGCAAACTCTGTTCCTGCATGTAATTAATTGTATGACTAAGTCTGTGTCCACAGCCTCAAAACAAAAAGTATTAGGAGGTTTAAAGGTTTAGAGATTCTTGATTCTTTTTTTCCGCTTTCTTTCTTATGATACATTTCTGGACTTAGATCAGTCAAGGTTGTGTCACTCACATATCACCTCAGAAAAAAAAAAAAAGGCTTTTACTGATTAAGATAATTTAATGCTTATGAAAAGTGCCAGACAAGTTGATAGCCTTAAAGCCTCCTCTTCTGGAATGATTCTCTTCTGAATTATATGCAGTGTCTCCAGACACTCCTTGAAACCTGTTTCCTGCATCTTAAATCTGTTTTTCTCTATTCTCTGACTGGTGTTGGACCTTATACCAGTTGGTATAAATCATCATAGCATCCATAAATTAATTGAAACTGTGCTTACTTGCAGGATTTAAGGCTTTTGCCTAGAAAGAACCATTCAGAAGGTGTTCAAAACCTGAGAAATACAAAGTTAGGCAATAGCTGCAGAACTGTGACATTTAACATGGGTAATACTAAGTTAAATCTCAGCGGTTTAAACAGCACTGACCAGTTCCACTTATCTTGCTGGAATTTAACCCTTCATGACATATGTGGGACCAAGGGATATCTGAAAACCCCACCTCCATAGATACGAATCTGTTCAAGGTGATTATCAGTAGCACGTAAGATCTCTTCTTATTAGTAAACTTCAGTGACAACAGCAGGCACTTTTGATTGCTCTGCCTATGCCTTCTACTTCTCCATCATCTGACCATATTAACAAGCTAATGAATCATTTGAACAGTAGAAGTTCTGTTCATCATATAATTCCAAGTATATGGGAAGGGAGAGAGGGAAGGAGGGGAGGGAGGGAGGGAGGGAGGGAGGGAGGGACG
>JAAGNO010004178.1:13034-58608 GCA_033439905.1 Ceryle rudis | reverse complement strand
CGTTAGATCAATAGATGCAAAGGAAGGGGGAGGGGAGAGGGGGAGGGGGGGGGGGGGGGGGGGGGGGGAGGGAGGGAAGGAAGAGTAAGCACATCTTGTAACAAGGATGTGACTTTTGCTATCCCTCTGAAATCTGACGCTAGTTGATTCAATTTCATACTTTTGGAGGCATAGGGAAGGAATTTCACACATGTTCAATAGACTGAGATTTTAACAGTTTAATTCCCCAAAGATGTTATCCCTAAATAACTGAACATGATGTTCTCATGACTTGTGCTCTGAGTGCTGAGGATGAGGATGTAAACTGAGGTCAACAAACACTTCTTTGGGTCTCCTAGTGATACCTCTGGTTTAGGGAGTTAAAAGTAGAGAGAAAAAGAACTTGAGGAAATGGAACGGAGAAAATTGGGATGGGAGTAAGTCATGGAGTACTATTGAGTGGGATGGAAATAAGAGATGAGACAGGATATGAAAGCAGGCTACAGAGGGGAAAGATAAGGATTATCAGTGTAATCATAAATGATGAAGTAAAGACAGGCTTGGACAAGGAGATTGAGAGATTTGAGATAAGACTAAATGCCATCTTAAATTCTAATATTTCATAGCCTCATATCATAACTTTATTTTTAATATATCTTTGTTATATATAATTGCTTGTAGAGATGAGACAATAGTACATAATTGCTCTGTTTCACTCTCCCTCATCCTAAACCTCAATTTAATTATGTCATAGCAAACATTGATAAGACAATATGAACAGACTCTAGTTAACTTCTAAGAGAAATTTCTCTCTTTCAGGAACTACAAGAAAAGTTACTTTGTAAACAAATGTCCAAACACTCGGAATTATTGTAAATTATTTTATTTCAATCATTGTAAATGAGAAGGTACTGTGAAAAATATAAATTACTTTTAAACCTGAGCACTTCAGGTTTAAAAAATGGAAACAGTTCAATGCCTTGTAAGCCTAGGGCAGCGCAATTCAAATGGATTCAGGTTCAGACAGTTACCTCACCAAGAAATATCCCACGCATCAGTAAAAAGGAACTGCATGCCCCTGATTTAAAGTCTCTATGGCTGTTTGGTCCTCAGTCACTCATCCCAGAGAAGTCTATGCCAAAACTGGTTCAAGTGTTCAAATCGGCACCAGCTCTGAGGACAAAGGTCCTCGGTCCTGATAAGACAACCAATTACAAATACAAAAAGGAGTGTAAGACCACTGGGAAAAACCAAACCCCAAAACTCCCCAGACTCCTAGAATTTAAAAGGAATGAACTGAAGTTAGCAGGAAATGCAGAGAATTGAAGTAGATGACCTACCTGAAGACTGCCAAAAATCAATCTACTTCTGCTACTCTTTTTTTAATATCTAAGCCAATATGTAATATATATATAAAACCTCCATGTTCATGTTTTTTAGAAGTCTAGATATTTACATTGCTACCAGTGTCTAATAAATTCTGTAGTGAAGTATCAGTGAAGTCCATAAAACTGGGGCTAACACAGAAAACATGATCTAAACAGTGGAAAGGTATACACATTTATCATTTTCACTACAGATAAACACATGGTTTATAACCTCAACTCCTTAAGAAAATTTGCATTAAAAGCTCTTGCTGTCAATTTAGTGTGTTTTTATTTTATCATCAGACCTGTATCCATGAGTAGTGAGTATCTCCACTTGGAAATTGTTCATATAAAAAATAATGTTTTCATGTCATTGACACAGACAGCATTGCCAAGGATGTTAAACTCATAAGAAAAAGAAAAATGAAAGTACTTTAGTGCATGTCTCACACTCAGAGAGAGAATCACTGTACAACTGGTAACAGTGGGATGTTTTCCCAGTGCAGGATGCAGACCAGTGCAGCACCCATATGGATGTGGTTACATGGATCTGGCTTGATATGGCTCTTTGCTAAGCTTCCTGGACTAACTGAAACCCTGTCTTTTGACAATATAAAGTGTCCGAGGAAGTACTTAAATGATAGGAATGGTTCTTGTTAAATGTACCACCTCCAAGTTAGTTTAAGCGGGTCTGATCTTTCTATACTCAGTACAGAGAGACTTTCCACATTCCTTTTGTCCAGAATTTGATCTGTCCTTTTACATAAAATTACAGTATGTTTGTTGTACAAAATTTAATTACTTTTTTAAAAAAAAAAACAAAAAACAAAAAAACCCAAACAAACAAAAAAACCCCAAACAAACAAAACCTCAGGGACATGGGAAATTATCATTTGCTCATGGGACCCCAGCATGTGTTATTTCAATTAAACCAGAGTATCCAGATGTAAATGAACTGCTCTTTCAGAGTTCACAGGATGTTCACATTGGCTCAATTTCTTTAATACAGGATCCATACAGTTTTTTGTTTTGCCTTTGTTAGCACAGTTAGTATTTCAAAAGTGCTGCACAAGATTGATTTTTGTTTGGTTTTGTCATTTTTATTTTGTTTTGTTTTCCCCATAGAATAGCCATCTTTACATATATCATGGTTACATTACAATTTCTGAGAAATGAAACAAAGATACTGAAGTTTAAACTCTAGTCTGTTTTCTTTCTTAGCAAACCAAAGCGGCCTAAGTAAAAGATTTTCTTAACTCTGAAGGAACGTCATCTGCCTGTCACAAAAAGTGTTGAAAAATCATCTGCTGTGGTTCAGTATTGACATTTCCTGTGTCACCTCTCCCAATGAAGAGCTGGAAAAAATGGCCCCTGAAGAGGCAAAGACTTCTAACAACTGCACAGAATTCATTTGCATCCCAAGAGAATTTGTCAGAATTGCAGAATAATCAGCTGCTGCTCAAATTCTTAAACATTTAAAGCCAGTTTAATTAACAGGTAAATTAGGGTTAGTAACAACAAGGAGTTTGTGTTCTTATACCAAAGCTTTTGACCCTGATGATGTCAGGTGGTAGAGAAGGTCACCACTGTTTGCCCAATGCATTTGGATTTGCTTTCCATCAATATTTCATCACAGGGATCCCAAAAACATTTGAGTAGACTACATCCAACCCTGATGCAGACAGTGTCTCATGGTTTCACTTACCATAAGATCACTGCAACCATTTCATGCACCCTGTGATCATATAACATTCCTCTGGCAGGAATGAATTTGTTTACATGGGAAACTTCTCATGTATTTTAGGATTTTTTTAGTGTGGTATAGCAGAGGAAAAAAAGATAACAGTCAATTTGCAAAGAGAAATACTAACATTCACCAAGTAGCCCTTTAGAAATACTTTTCCTAGGTTCAATACTATGAGAAATGTTTACTTTGGATTTTGGGACATTTGAAAACAGATCTCCCCTTTGCAGCAAGAAATCTGAGAGTGGCATGTACTCTCATGCCAATAGCCAGTAGGTCAGTGTGCTGTCTCTGACACGGACCTCCTTGAGCTGCTTCAGAAAATGTTAGAAAATTTAGTGGCCACAGAAATGTTCTTCTTAACCGATGTTAGTTAGATGTTAGATATCTGTCTTGAAGCCCAACTGCCTCCACAAACTCTTGTGGGCTTTCAGAAATGCTTATTTTGGATGTTCTTATTCCCCACACACACCCAAGACTTTTTTTTGAGTTCTGCTGGACTCTTGACCTAAATGATACTTCGTGGCATGAATCCCAGTCTGATTGCATGTTCTGAATAATTCATTCATATTCCATTCCCCACACCACAACTGGAAAGCAAGGTTTAGGTTAAGCAGCTAGCTATGTATGCCAGTCCTACATTGATTCTTTTTTTTTTTAATGTACAAGAGAATCACCAAGGTCAGCAGTACAAAGAAGATTAATCTAATAAAGATCTCATTTGGAAGTGAATAAAACTAACAATATTTCTTTTTTGAATGAAAGTGTGCCTTGGGCAGCATTCTAGTATTAAGATTGAAGGAAGCAAAAGAAATATCAGGCGGAATACAGGAAGTGATGTGTTTTGGCTATGAATGTGATAGAGAAGCAAAACGTGGTGTCTCTTTGTTACTTGTTTTGCACTAGCAGTGCAAGTATTTGTTTGGTTGGTTTATGTCACTTAAAAGAAATTTTTAAAGATTTAGAAGAAAAAAGGTCCTTGTCATCAGTGCACAAATCCCCTCTCTTCTGGAAGCTTTGAAAAATTCTTGCACAAGTCCAATGTTTTACACCCACATTGAGTCTCTTCTTAGGAACTGACAACTTGTATCGAGCTGTAAATGAAATAACTAGTGGTAAAGATGTACAACACAGTTAAACAATATAAATATAAGATTTTATTGTGCCTTTAGCCTGTGGATTTTTGCAAATGTTAGTTACGAATCTTTCTGCTTAGCAAGTGATAACTATCACGGAATCAGAATTATAGTAATTTACACTATGTCTGCATTCCTTGATGCGATACAAATATGACACAGAGCACAGGGCACTGCACTTACTGTAGTGATCTTCTGTATCCACATATTTCTTTCTTATTTGATTTGGAGACTGATGCTGCCTCAACACCTGCAGAATGTAAACTACTGTGCTAAGGCTGGGACTTGTGGGGGCATTTGCACTAGAGAGACCAAGACCTGTGTGGCATTTCCTCAGTGCTGCACAAACAGGTAGATTTTTCATGGGGAAAATATGCAGTTGGAACCTACTCGTGACTCAATGTGTCCAAGAAGCTGCAGAAAATACCCCTTTCTGGATAACTCATCTGACAGTGCCTGTCTTCACCTATGACTGACTGGTCAGTCCAGGTCCTGCACCTGCTTATCCACAGTTCTCACCTTTCCTGGCTCTCCTTTCCCTTACATTTTTAAAACTTACTCCCTTCTAAAGCTATCCCATTTAAACATTTTGTAAAGCCAGAAATGTCTGAGTTAACCTGAATTTTGCAAGAAAACTAACATTCTTTCTCTTAGTTTGTTCTATTCCTTTCTTCTGTTTTCTTTTTCCATAAGGCCTTCAGTATAAGGACTGTATTATTTGAATGCTTGCAAATTATCTTGCATAACATGATACAGATCGCAGCCTTAAAAAGCAAGATATTGTTCAGGCACTACGATTCACCACTATTGTCTGTGGCTACTGAAACATGGACAGTGAATTGTAGTGGATGCTGCCTCCAGCCATCTCTAGAACTGACCTGGAGTCTGCAAGCACTAGGGCTTGGGTGTGGGAAGTGCTAACCTGAAAGAGGTTGTCCCCACCCAAGACTACTCATCCTGACATTCTTGGCTTCTTCCTGTTCTCCTACAAGAACCTAGTTTGTGGGATTTTTTTTTCCACTGATTCTGTGTGCCACCTTTGATACATATACAAAAAAGGAACAGGAGCCATGGGCATGACCAGTTAGCTAAGGGTGCAGTCACATATTCCCCTGTAAGACTGGGGGCTGGCTCCTCTGCTGCCAGCATGTCTGGAAAACCATGGCTGCATGTGAAGGAAGAGGAGGGGCTGGCATCAGCATTTCTGTGTAAGAGACAGAAGGAGGGCAAGTAGGAGCAGAGAGCTCTTTCTTTATTATTTTGTGACAGGAACCTGATGTCCAGGTGGGAAGGAGGGTGGTAATGTGACTACAAAATTAAAAGAGAAGAGTGTTCTAGTAAGAAAAAAGATGGGATGTTCCAGGCATCTGATTCTTCTCCTATATATACTGGGGGTACCAATGGGCATCTGAAGCATTAGACATGATCTTTAAAGTAGTGAAATCTGTAAAAGTGCCCAAAGAAAATGTTAAAATGTTGCCTGACTTTCTGCCCTTGTTCAGTTTTGCATTCCTCACTGCTGAAACAGAGACAATTACATCAAAAGAGGGTCAATAAAGGGTCTTGCAAAGAGCCAGGCTGGAAAAAAAGTGATAATGCATCTCAAACAGTCTCAGATAATCAAGCATCAAAGCAACTAAGAACTATGTTAATAGTGCACAGCTCCCTCCAAACTAGGATAATAGTGTATAGGTCTGGGCAATAGAATGAGGAGAGTGAATTTAGGGTAAGCTAAATGATCGACTAAATATATAATAAGAGAATGGGAGGCTGATTCAAATCACTAGAATTTTTTTTTTTTTTCCCCAGTTATGGCATTAGCACATTTCACATAATTTGTTTTGTTACAATATTTATTTTTCCTCAAAACTCTTTGTATTTGTATAGCATTCAGGAAATATGCTGATTTGACCCCCAGAGCACCGAAGAGGTCTGCTTCCAGCACGAGTACCTCAAGGACAGCAAGAGATCAAAATGCTTCATAGTGCTGTACTTACAGTCTATAGAGTCAGAAGCTGTTGTCCTTCTTTTGACAAATATTCTGATTTTCATGTCATCCTTTTGAAGCCATGGGGCTGTCCATTGTTTGAGGGAATCAAAATCTCACAATAGAGGAGTCCTTTCTAAGGAGGAAAGTGCTAATTCTTTGTTCCACCCTTGGTATTTTAGTTAGCATACGGCTGCCGTGGTAACAGTGATGACTTGTTTTCATGACGTTGAAATTGTTAGCTAAATCCTTCATCTGTGTAATTCAGTGTTTGATTTTTCATCTGGAGGAAGGAAAGCAAGGAAGAAAGGGCAGTTCTTCAGTTAAGTTTTGTTTTCACAATTAATAACAAGCACATTAAGTGAAGAACTACAAAAAATATTTAGAAATTAAGGATACTTTCAGACTTCATTAATAGTGTGGTGTCATTAAAAGCAATGAAGATTAGATATAGGCAATGCACAAAATTAGTCTGTGGTTGATATAAACATACATGATATCAGTAGGAATTCTCTTCATATATGAAAGGATAAGCAAATCTCTCAGTTTATATATACTAGGAAAATATTTGTTTACTGAACACATGCCGAACCTCTTTCTTGCCTTTTCTCAGAATAGGCCCTCGTCTCGCTGTGGTTAGCCAAACTGGATACATGGTTCATGTAGTTTAAGGGTTACTCAATTTAACAAACCTCTGCCCTTTGTACTTTTCATTTATGCTGCAGGCACATCACACCAGTGGCTGGATGTGAATTACTAACACAGTGTTTTTCATTTTGATTTTGCCAGCTTCATCTGAATCATATGTGCAGCACTGGACTACTATTACTAAGCCCATAAATTTAGGATGTTTAGAAGGAAAAGTTCTTTTTTCCATTCCTCTTAGTGAAGATAATACTGGTGAAAGTACTTCTAAAGCACAGAGGCAGAAGTGCAGCAGAATCTGGTCATCACCCCTAAGTTCTGTCTTTTCAATCTAGCAGCAAGTAATGGAACTGAGCTGGTGGAACTGGAAAACTTGGCAAAGTTCGTCTCTCCTAAGGTAAATGGCAAGGCAAGATCTACATGTCTAAGGGTGGAAGAAGACAACGAGTGGCTTAAGCTGGTTGTTGTTTACTCTGACCATTTTCATGATGCAGTTTATGAATTTACACCAAAACAAGTTGTGTATCAGTACTATTGCAGTAGTTATGGATTGCAATGCAAAGGTGGAAACAAGAAGGTTGGGATAATAACAGTAGGTAACCTCTTAAAATAGCTTCATTAACAGAAAAAAAATGTACCTGGAACCAAACCCTAACTCTTATAGATCCATTTTCCTTTATCTTACTCTTCACCCTCAACTATCCTGCTGCCAAACAACTAAATTCTGTATATTAAAGGCACTTGTAACAGAAAAATGCTTATGACACAGATGGTTAAGTTACTTCTTTTGTATATGTGCTGTATACACATTGAGACCACTTTGCTATCTCAGTTCATGTTTCAGTTGATTCTTACCCAGTAAATTCATAATCCACAGCCTAGACACCTGAGGAGCCATTCCTCATACTTTACGGACCCACTTCAGACATGCACACAAACTGAAAGTGAGATTCATTTAGGAACAAGAACAAGGGTTCATCTATCAATATAAAAGCTGCTGGGCTTCCATTTTTTCAGCTCTTTACTTTCTTGTTAGCCAGGTAGGGAATGAGCCAAGAGGCAGACACAGTAGAAAAATTATTTACTCAGAGCAACTGGAATTAGATTAGCTCTTAGGAGACACTGAACCGGGACAACAGCAGGTTTAATGAAAGTATTATGGGAACATAAGTACACTGATAGAAGGACCCGGGGGAAGTAAGAAAAGACTTTTAAAAACCTGTGAAAGTGTTTAGAGGAGCGGGAAGAGTTGTTGCAGACATTCAGAAAGTGAACTGTTCTGCTAACTGGGTTTGACTGTAGCCATGTCTTCATACCCCATTGTTTGGAAAGGTAGGTATACGAAAAGGCTTCCAGGTCCCTGAGCTGAATGTATTCTATCCATGAACTGATTTTATACATCACATTTGTGAGGTCATTCTAAGCATCATTTCTTCCACAAAGGAACTGACCACATAACCTTTTGGCAAGTTCTCCCCTGAGTGTGTCATGTTGATGATCATATCCTGTGGCCAACCCTCTGAATTCAGGCAGTTTCAGAATGAGTCTGAGCCTTCATAGGTGGTCAACAGCCCTTGCCCTCCAGAAACCCAACGAAGTTGCTGGGGATGTGCTGCTTATCCACTTCCCTGGTTATTGGGTTGCTTAAGGGCATAGGGGTTCAGAGGAGGACTATATGTGGACCAGCATTCTTGGGACACTAGGGAACAAGAAGACAATATTAGTATCAGGAAAATGAATACTGATTTGCAGATCATCAGCTGCCATGTACCTATGCATGAACTCACACGATGGCATCTGTGATGTTAATCCTGAAGGTTACAGCTATCTGACCTAATTTCCTAAGACTGGTCTTCATTACCACTGTCTGGTTAAACCTCTGGAGAATGATGTCACCTTCAGGAAAGATAAACCACAGGGATGGGAAGAGGAATGGAAAAGGGAGAGCTGCCTGCAGTGAAAGATGAAAGGAATAGTTAAGGGCCTCCTCCACTAAAGGGACAGGATACAGCAGATACTAGTCCTGATAAGTCTAAGGAAACAAACCCAGCAGGACACTGCACAGGAGACATTATGGTTGAATAGGAGGAGCAGCCTGTATGTGATGGCCACCTGCTGTACAAGAAGGTGATGAGAAAAACTTTTCAAGGAAGCAGGAGAAAGATTTTTCAGGTGAATGAAAGAATAATAAACTGGTAAGTATGTTTAAAAAAGGCGCACTGATTTATTAAGAAAATGAATATTAGAATGGGATGAAGATTAAGATTTTATAAGAATATCAAGGTTGCCCTAAAACTATCTCAAAAGAAGTTCTGATAGTCAAACTAAGTTGTTAATGGTTGCTACTTTTTCTACCTTCATCACTGACCAATTAACTTTGAAATTACTGATGCCTGTCCAACCAGGTTTATATGTAAGCAGAACTCAAGAGGCGATCTTGGTGTTCTTTATTGCTAGAATCAAAGCTGTCATATCAGCACTGCAGTAGCCGTGGTGGTGCAGAGATATGTGAGAGGCCAAGCTAATAGGGAAAGACATGTAGTTTCCTTAGGTAGCTGAGAAAACCAAGCAAGATTTACAGTTCACATGCCTTTCCCAGTCAGCACTCCAATAGTCAAGCTGGGTGAGGATGGCTCAAGCATTCAGTTCATATCAATGCCTGAAATTGCTAAGCAGAATTTGAGAGCCTGATTGCTTGCGGCGCTGGCTCCCTCCACCTGCTGTTTGCTCTGTCTCCTGCAATGACAAGATAAGCCACCACCGAAGTGTATATGCACATGAGCAGGGGGCAAATTTGGCAGCCAGTGCTTGTCTTTCATTGCAGAACACATTCAAATCCATGAAAGAAGATAACTATAAAAGATGTTGGTATTTATTTTATGGTATTACTAGTACAGCAGCTGCTAGTTGGTATGTGGCATCATTTGAAATGCTCTCAGTAAAATTTTCTGCTTGTTTGAGTCACTGATTACTTGGATAAACTCCGTGAAAAGCTAGTGTATGCAGTATGATCTGGGCAAAAATACTTGTTTTATCAAAAATGCTCTTAGTCTGAATAGAGCTATAAAGTATGTTTAAAATATTTTCTTAGACTTCAGGTCTAATAAATTGGCCAAGCTGTTAGCCTTGAAATTAAACCCAAGTGAATATAGTATTTTGAATAACTTGAATGTTACTTATTTTTCTCCTCACAGGATAACAAAACATAGCCTGACTTCCTCGATTGCTTTTCAGAAGTATTCAAACATTCTAGGATACAACTCAGCTCTGAATTTTATGCGAGCATTTGGTATTTATTTCAGTATGTTGTTTCATTGGTAATGTCAGATGTCATATGGATTCATTTTCACTTTCAAAGAGGTTAAGTATAAAAACAATTTATTGCAAAAAAGATTGCACTGTGATTGTAAAACCTAACATCTGACAACACTGGCACATTTAATGTAGTATTTTATTTTCAATAAATAATTAAACCACTTAATCCTGACTGTGATATCCATGGATAGCATCAAAAACAAAGGGCGCAAACATGAATAAAGCTTGTAATGGGTATTATTGCAGAACTAGAATCAGTGAATTATTGCATACCTTTTTGTAGTATTCTGTCTTCTCTCCTGGGTTGTTTGATTTAATCTTTTGTTTGACATTTGGCAAAAAATATCACTACAGTCTGTGTTCTGTGTGAAAACATCCTTGATAGTTGGCATTTAGATTTTTTACCGTTCCCGCCCTACCTTTATTTCTTCCAGGAGCTTCTACAATGGTGACAGTTTAGAAATACAGGTCCTAACCTGAAGTTAGCAGATTTTCCCAGTTAGTGTCTACTACATACTTTCAGATAACAATCTGTTATCCTACTAAATATTTCATTTTATTCCTTTGGAGTATCCTTTCCCAGATCTCATGAAGCTGTAAGTCTGTAAAATTCCTCATTTCTGTGGGTCAGCTGAAGAATTTTATTTTTCCAGTGCTTAGTGAGACTATATTATCCACAAAATGTCAGATTCTGTCATCATTTACTTTGTCATTAACCAAAGGCTGTGTTAGACAAGTGATTGCGAATCCCAGTCAACTACAAATCGCAACATTAAGTTCTGCATAGTGGCACGCTTGTGGGGTAAGGTTTGCCCTGGTCCATATACTCCACTGGGAGAAAAATTGTGTGTATGCTTTGATTCTTATGTATTTCCCTGGACTGACATCAACTGAAGGAGAGGGCTAGCCATTAAGAGTTAAATAGTGCAGAGCTGAGCAACCTGCACACAGATGGTAGACATGAAAGGCAGCTTTCAAACTTCTCAGTAAGATTGGATGGGTCATCATTGGCTTTCTGATGGTTTGTGCCCATGTGCCATAATAAACCCAATGAGAACAGCACAATTCATAGTGGAACAGTTGTGTGCAAACTGTACACTCCATAAACTCAGGTGAAAGTAGAATAATGTCATTTCTACTTCGAATTATCATCTATGTTTACTCTCATTTACTACCCATTAAAAATCCCTTTGGGAAGGTGCTCTTTAGAAATTAGGACCTGAAAAAATGGACTTATTTTATAAGTGTATGGTATAAGCTCATTTTATAAATCTACTCCAGGAGAAGATTTATATAAGAGCTCCAGTTGGCTGTCTTCTTTGCATGCTGTGGGAATATGATTGCTTTCTGAGCTCCCATGCCAGGCACAGGCACCACATACAAGGGCAGGGGCCTTGTGACCTACTGTAGGTCCCACTGCTGTCAGCTCAGAAATGGAAATGGGAGCTACAGTCTCTTCAGTTTTCCACTAAATTTGTGAGTGCTTGGGGAAAGATAGTGAGCTTTAAAGGGTATCTATTAATAATGTCTAATTCCAGACCTGGCTTTAGTCAGGAGCCTCAGCTATGGAGCTTAAAGGAACCCTGTGTTTTATAGCTGGTCTTAAAGGGGCTGAGCTGAGATATGCAGAGATTCTAACAAGTAACTGATGAAAGAGAGAAGTTGTGAGACAACAAACCCCACTAGGAGAACAGGAGTGGTAGGGCTGTGTATGGTCAGAAAGTGGCCTTCAGAAAAGAAGTATAAATGTAGCTGTTCAATACATGGTGCCGGTGTTTATTCCTGCTCCTTGAAAAGGAAGGATGGCCTTAGATTCAGGATTGCTTATCACAAGCCTGGACCCAAATCACAATTTCTAAATTTCTGTAATAACTGTAGAATAATACCCAAATATTTGGAAGGTAGAGATGGCAGCAGATGTTGATAATTCATCAGACAGAATGTGTAAAAGCGTCTTACTGTTTGAGAGATCTTTTTAGGCAACCAGAAAACCCTTTCAGAAAGAAATGTTTCTCAATATCCAGTCCAAACCTCCACTGGCACACATTGTTCATGCTGGCAGATGTGTCTCTTCAACTCCTACAGGACCCAGAAGAGGTCGTAGCTTACCCCTAGAGTGAGCAAATTAATCCTGAATAGGCTCTCCAGGGACATTACAAGAAGACCCTGGATTAAGTAGGCAGCTTTCATAGAATCATAGAATTGTTTAGGTTGGAAAAGACCTTTAAGATCATTGAGTTGAAACATTAACCCCGCACTGACAAGTCCACCACTAAACACGTTCCTAAGCATCACATCTGCACATCTTTTAAATACCTCCAGGGATGGTGACTCAACAACATCCCTGGGCAGCCTGTTCCAATGCTTGACAACCCTTTTGGTGAAGAAATGTTTCTTGATATCCAGTCTAAACCTCCACTAGCACACATTTTGGGCTTTTCCCTTTGTTCTATCGCTTGTTACTTGTGAGAAGAGATCTACCCACACCTCAGTGCTTTCAGGTAGTTGTAGAGAGCAATAAAGTCTCCCCTACTTTTCTCCCTTAACGTCTCCTCATAAGACTTGTCCTCTAGACCCTTTACCAGTTTTGTTGCCCTTCTTTGGACACACTTCAGCACCAGCACCTCAATGTTCTTCTTTTACTGAAGGGCCCAAAACTGAACACATCATTGGAGGTGTGGGCTCATCAGTGCGAAGTACAGGGAACTAGCATGTCTTTTAGTTCTATCCACTGTGAATTCAGTCAAACAAACAAAAAAATAGATTTAGATTTTGTAATGAGGTCCAAGACCTTTTTTGGAGGAGGCAATTTCTGTTTGTCATGAGTTGATACAAGTGGAACTTTGCCCTTGTAAGCCCTGCTCAGAGCATGATGGAAATTCTGCAAGGCTGAAGTATGTGACCCTGAATTTAATAGGTGCTCCCCAGGTGGGAGGGCTTGCTGCACTGGACTCTGGCCATCATTGTCAGTTTGTGGGTGTCATCTTTAATTGCTAACCTTAATAAAAACAAAAATATATTTACTCACTCCTTTTCTTGGAAACCCAAATACAAGAGGGACTGACTTTCATAAAGTGCTTTGGCAATACACATTCCCGTTTATCCCATCAGATTGGACTACAGCTGTGCAGGACATGCTGTACTTCCTCAAGGGCATCCTTTTAAATGAGCCAACAATATCAAAACCTAGTGGGCAGCACAAACCAGGCCTGCACATGCTTTTAGACTGCACATCCATTTAACCAGCAATTGCCACAGTATCTCTCATTAAAACTGATAAATATAAAGTCTCTTTAGATTTTTTTTTTTTTTATGTAGAAGCTTTGATGCCGTGAACTTCATGTCAAGGTCCTCCCTGAATATGCTAAGGGGCCTTACTGTCCCTGCCAAGCTGCACAGAGGACTCTACCCACCCCTGCCCATAGTCCCAGAAGCCCCATCTCAGGTCACCCCTGAGCCTTCAGTCCTACTGCCGTTGTGCTGTAGGACCAGGCACCAGCTCAGCCATGGACCCTGTTAGTCTGGTCCCTGACCTGTTCTGATCCCTTGGACATGTCTTGTTGCTATCAAATTTCCCAGTGATCCCAGAGCTGTGTCCAACCCAGGCAACCCTCACCAGGCCTGACCCTCACCCACAAGACTGATTCTCTGGCTTGACTGTAGACCTGCCCCATGATGAACTGGCCTGATGAGTGTCAGTCCCAGCTGAATCTGGCCCAGGTGTCTCTTTCAGGCACCATGGGTTTGGTGAGGGCCCATAGCTGCAGGGTCTGGTGAGGCCCCATAGCTGCAGGACACCTTAGTATGCTCATCTCCTGCTTCCTCATGCCCTAGGCAACCCCAGCCCTCTCTGCACCATGGCATTTCACTGAAGAGCACTTCTAGATTTCGATTGAGGGGGTTTTGATCTAGATAAAAAGGACATCAAAATTTCAAACCAGTATCTCCAAAGTTAAGAACTCATAGGATTATACTGACTAGAATGAGGTCCTTTTGTGAAATGTAGATTGCTTCCCATGGGCACATGTTGCAGGGTGGAGGGTGTATTAGCAGTGACTCTGAACTAGCTTGAGTACGTGAAGCAATGTAGCTGTGATGGTATGAGGGACCCTAGCAGGTTAATTTATTTCACTGAAGAATAATATGAAAATAGCAGGAAATTTGAGACAAATAAGGACAGAATTCACTTTTCCAAGGTATTCATTCATTACAGCTGCTTTTTCTTCTTTCACTTACTCATTTGAGTGCCCTCCCTTAACAATGAATACAAGGGAGATACTTTGTAAAACTTATTAAGGGCAAAAGTCCTTTTTATTCCCACAAATCATGTTCTAATACTATATGGTAATGGTAATAAACTGTTGCATTCATGCCCCCAGAAACACCAAACACCATCTAAATGGTGAGTACTAGACTTTATGACCTGTATTAGAAGAAAATTATTATAGTGCGAGAGTCTAAGTGTGAGTACATACTGTGTTTGAAATATTCATATATAGGCATATATATGTACACCTCTGTGTGTGAGTGCATGTGAGTGCGTATATACCAGCAGTGAGTGCGTATGTGCGCTGCATCAGCAGTGCAAAGCTGTTATACCTGTGAAATCAGATGGATATAATATCTTACTGAGACTTTCTGAGTTCCATTTTATGTGTGTGTTGCAGGCAACAACCTACCATATCAATAAAAAAGCAAGCCACTAAAACACACTTAGCTGTAGGGTTTAGGATCGGAGATTGGGGGCAAGGAGGGGGTGGGTCTGGAGGGGAGAGACAGAAGTTGAAAGACTAAACCAGACATACATAGAAATGTCTATATATCACATCCCTAAACAGACTCATGAATGCTGAAGTTCATTGCAGGATCTGCAGGTGTTATATTCAGAGGACTTGGAGGCTTTTTGTATATGTTTGCTTTACCCTTTGTCACTACTTCCTCTTACTATCTCATTATTTTCAGTCACTTGCCTCTTCCTGCTTTTTTCTCATCTCTACATATTTTTTTTTTCTTCTTCCTGAAGTCTAGAGACTAGTAGGAAGGAGATTGGCACCTAGATCCACAAAGTTCTTCATTAACTGGGAAGAGCAGTTGCAGCATAGTCCCATATCATGAGAGAATCATAGAATCATAGAATGGTAGGGGTTGGAAGGGACCTCTGGAGATTGAGTCCAACCCCCCTGCCAGTGCAGGATCACCTAGGGCAGACCACAGGAATGCATCCAGGCAGGTTTTGAAAGTCTCTAGAAAAGACTCCGCAACCTCTCTGGGCAGCCTGTTCCAGTGCTCTGTGGCCCTAACAGTAAAGACGTTTTTCCTGATGTTGAAGTGGAACTTCCTGTGTTCCAGTTTGTATCCATTTCACCTCGTTCTATCACAGGACACCACTGAAAAGAGACTGGCCCCTTCTACTTGACACCCACCCTTCAGATATTTCATAGAATTACAGAATTAACAAGGTTGAAAAAAACCTTTAAAATCATTGAGTCCAACATTAACGCTACTCTACCAAGTCCCTCAATAAGCCATATCCCAAAGCACCATATCTATATGTCTTTTAAACACATCCAGGGTTGATGACTCAACTACCTCCCTGGGCAGCCTTTTCCAATGCCTGACAACCCTTTCAGTGAGAAAGTTTTTCCTAATGTCCAGGTTAAACCTCGCCTGGTGCAGCTTGAGGCTGTTCCCTCTTGTTCTGCCACTAGTTGCTTGTGAGAAGAGATCAGCACCTACCTCTCTACAGCATCCTTTCAGGTAGTTGTAGAGGGTGATAAGGTCTCCCCTCAGCCTCCTTTTCTAAAATAGCCCCAAGTTTGAAATAGTCCCAGTTCCCTCAGCCACTCCTCATAAGGCTTGTTCTCCAGGGCATTCACCAGCTTAGTTGCTCTTCTCTGGATCTGCTCCAGCACTTCTTTATGTCTTTCTTGCATTGAGGTGCCCAAAAATGAATACAGTTTGAGGTGTGGCCTCACCAGTGCCAAGTACAGAGGGACAATCACCTCCCTGGTCCTGCTGGACACACTATTTCTAATACAAGCCAGGATGCTGTTGGCCTTCTTGGCCACCTGGACACACTACTGGCTCATATTCATCTGTTTGTTGATCAGTACGCCCAGGTCCCTTTCTGCTGGATATCTTTCCAGCCACTCTGCCGCCAGCCTGTAGCATTGCATGGGGTTGTTGTGGCCCAAGTGCAGGACCCCACAGTTGGACTTGCTGAAGCTCATATAATTGAGCTCAACCCATTGATCCAGCCTGTGCAAGTCCCTCTGTAGAGCCTCTCTACCCTCAAGCAGATCAACACTCCCACCCAACTTGGTGTCATCTGCAGACTTAGTGAGGGTGAGTCCTATCTCCTCATCAAGGTCATTGATAAAGTTGTTAAACAGAACTGGCCCCAGTACTGAGCCTTGAGGAACGCCACTTGTGACCAGCCACCAGCTGGATTTAACTCCATTCACCACCGCTCTTTGGGCCCAGTTGTCCAGTCAGTGTTTTACCCAGCAGA
Organism: Ceryle rudis; assembly: GCA_033439905.1. Classification (NCBI taxonomy): domain Eukaryota; kingdom Metazoa; phylum Chordata; class Aves; order Coraciiformes; family Cerylidae; genus Ceryle; species Ceryle rudis. The sequence goes on along the minus strand of JAAGNO010004178.1, from coordinate 41,924 downwards.
TTGTACGCCTGTCTTGGCCTAGGGCCACCAGATTTTCATGAGAATGCAGTGGGAAACAGTGTTGAAAACTTAATTCATTTGTAAACATTACTAAGATGCCCTCTCAGTCTTCTCCTTGCCAGGCTAAACAGCCCCAGGTCTCTCAACCTTTCCTCATAAGATAGATGTTCCAGTCCCTTAATCACAAACCTCCACGGGAATCTCTCTAGTATTCCCTGTCCTCCTTGAACTGGGGAGCCCAGAACTGGACACAGATATCCTTAGATATCTTTATCTTCTGAAGTCTAGAAGCATTGTACTGAGCATCTTCTGGCCGGAAGATTTGACTGAATAACATTTTAGATAATTTTGATGATGGAGGTGACATATGACTACCTGGCTTCTGGAAGATGCTTCTGCCAAATTTTATGCTTGTGATCCAAAATTTGGAGACACTACAGTTCATCAGTAAAACATTTCCAAGAGTTTAGTAAGGGAAGAAAAGTTATATTTTTTCAACCATGCTGAAAGAAAGATCTAATTTCTTTTTTTTTCTTTTTTATTTCAAATGGGTAAAAAAAATGAAGGCTGATGAAGTAAGGAAAAGAAATCCAATTTGAATAAGATCCCTAAGGTCATCAGTTCTGACCAAATTTATAAGCAGTTTGGCCTATTCTCTTCTGACGATTGATGTTGTGTTGGTGTCAGTCTATATATCAAAACACAGAAAATTCCCACTGCATTTGACATGGACACCGATCTTAAGCAAGCAAGGCAACTCTCTCAGGGGAATTACCATTAATCTGTTTATTAACAGTAATAACCTTCATGTTATCTCACATACAAGATCCTGATTTACCTAATTTCTATCAGACACTGCTGTGTGGAAGGAGTATCTTATTTAGGCAGCAGTCCTGAAATCTGAACAGCCTGAGGAAAATCAAGATTACCAGTTAATCTGCTAATATTCCTACCTGGAGGCGTCTTCTGGACAGATTCAGGAAGCATAGGTATTTCAGGATGAGGGCAGTAAATATTAAAATCGCATCTTTGAGTTTTTTGAAGTTATATATACACACATATATGAAGTTATTCTCTATGATAGATAAAACTAAGAGGTATTTAAGACTTTCAAATCTTAAGTAGTCTCAAAGGAGTGGCTGTTGACCTCAGAGTGACAGTACCCCTTTGGGTTCCTGGATTTTAGACATTTACAAGTACATGTCTCACTATCCTAGTCTCTTCTTCTTTTACTTGTCAAATAAAACATTAGAAGAAAGCATTCTTGGCATTAGAGCCACAGTAATTAATTGTTGCTTTTTTGTTGTTGTAAAAAAAAACCAAACAACTTTTAATTCAGACTTCAGAGATGTTTAAAAAATGTGCAATGACTTGCTCATCAAAAAGCTATTTAGTTTCCTTTTAGATGGAAAGCTCATGAAATGCTTTCACAGTAGAGAAAGTGGTGCACTACAGATTAACATGCTGTAGGATGCACAACATATTGTGTTATACAAGCAGTGTGTAAATACTGAGCTTTTATATGACACGTTCCAGGAAGGATACAACTCACAAAGAAATAAACATATAACTGAGTTGACATACTGAATAAATTTACCAGATAGTATCATATTCAGTAGAATAATGAAAATATAATATAATGGTTGCCAAGCATTCTGAACAGAGTAAAATTCTTCATTAAAATGATATATAACTCACTGCACCAAACAAAGCTAATGAGCAGTTAAACAAAGCAATTGAATGGCAGTTGTAACAAGCATGTAAAAGTTACTGAATCAAAGGGACCACAGAAGCAGATGAACTGTGCAGTAATAGATTTTCCTTTTCAAACTCTATAGGTACCAACACATATCAGAGGAATATATTAGATTCCTTTGCCATAGAATGTAAAGACATAGGTAATTATAATAGTAAAATTATATCATAACACATTATCATTATCACATTTCATCTGCTAAATAGTTTTCCTTAATTACTTGTAGATTGTTTTGCTTCATTGATGAGTTACAATTTTCTGTAGCTTTTATAGATACAAAGAGACTAAGAGATGAAGTAAAGTTCTAATTTAGATTCATCATCATCATAGGAATATAATAGATTCCTCTGCCATAGAATGTAAAAAGATGGGGAATTATAACAGTAAAGTTACAGATTGTGGGGTTTTTATGCAGAAGTTGCAATTTCATGTAGATTTTATAAATACAAATGGAGAAGAGATTAAATACATTTCTAATTTAGATCCTAAACATTAAAAATTATATTTTTTTTTAGTGGGGGAAAGGGGAGTGATCTGGTATGGTACAGGTTGGATTTTGAAGCTTAAATAAATTTGTCACATCTAAAATTAGCATATTTGAATATATATATACTGAGTTGGTACTAAGCATTAAGTTTAGATGGGATTTACTGTGCTCTTGCTACTTTTGTTCACTCTTCTAGAAAGCTTACTCTATAAGCAGGAGGAAACTATCTTACCTTTAGTAAGTGATGTTGAGAACAATCTCACTGTATGAGAAATACCCAGATGTTAGTCACCTAGTCTAAGCTAATATGCCTTTCCTAATCAAAGATAGCAATGAGCTCTTCCAAAGGGCATTTCTGCCTATTTTAAAGATGAATAAACGGAACCTTGTTGAGTCATATGAGAATCCTAATAATAAGTGATGTTAACATGAATCAAAGTCTAAGTCTCTTCAGTTGAGAAGTCAATGCAAAGGAGCTGTAAATTCAGAAACTAACTCATTATGCAGGAATTTCCACATATAGGCAAGACTACAAATAACCTTTTTGAATTTTTTGTAAGGTTAATATAGTGTATTCCTTTCAAGGAATGCTAGTGTCCAATATATCCTTACATCACAAGATATAACCAAGAGAGAAGTGTGGTTATATTCAAATTAATTTATTATTTTTATTCAATGGTTTCCATAATCTGAATAGTCTTCCCTTGGCTAAAATTTCTATAACTGCAGTTTCTTCACAGCCTTCACTCTGCCACACTCTGCTATGGCAATAAAAGATGTAGCTTTTGTTGCAGTTCTAGATGAGGATTCTTCCAAGCTAGGGTGGTAACAGTTTTGAAGAGGAGTTTGTCCCCTGTACAACTTTGCCTGAGAAGGGTCTGAAGGGAGGTGTGGATTCAAAGTTCACAGTACTTAAAAGTAACTCAGTGACTATTTTTATTTACATCTTGTTATGCTGTTAATCTTGCAGCAATTTCTTTTTGTTCTCCTTACCCTCATGTTTCCATTTCTGTCCCCAGTTTTTATTTTTACTCCTTGCAGGCTGTTTGCCTTTTCAACATTATAACAAGCACATCTGGCAGAAAAAATATCTGGTCAGGGCTGGTATTTATTTCCTGAATATGGTCAAAAGCTGCGCCTCTGCTAGACAAGAATTTTTTTCCCATTAATTTTAGAGCTATTGTTAATTGTCTACCTAGATATTTCAAATAATGTTCAATAGACTTTATCATTGTCCAGCCTTTGGTAATAAGGCAGGGTTCTGGAGGGTAGAACCTGTCCCTGGGAAACAGACTGTATCTCCACCTTCAGCACTTGACTCTTGGTAACCTGGGGAAAGGGTTTAATTTTATTGTGCATTAGTTTCTGCACTTTAGAATGGACAAATTTAGCTATCAGCACTTGTCCTAACACTTGAGATAGATACATGGATAAAATATACTGAAGACAGAGCAGAATGTTCAATTCCAATACAATAGCATAATTCCAGTCTGTTGGGAAGATTGCTTTTTTTAAACACCCTTAAAATTCTGAATAATTTTCCAGAGAGAGGCTGTGTGATGCATGGAAATTGATTATTGCAATTTTATTTTTTCACTCCCTGATGACCATTCATGTACTTTCATTCTTTGTTGACACAGCTCATTGTGTTTGGTGTGAAGACTTAACTTCATTGTCATTACTGTACAGTATAGTATATAGTGTTCTGCCATATAATCATTATTGAAAATAATTTGGAGGAAAGATTTTGCTACATTAAGTGTTTGTTTTATACCTTGGTGGGCATTTTAACAAAGTTCAATCATGAAAGATTTCTGAAAATTTAGAATTTTTCTTCCCTAGGAAAATATACTACAATGGAGACTCCTGGAAGAGAATTACACTTCTGAGTAAGCCATTGCTCACAATTAAAATAGTCCTGAAATCGTTACAGGGAGGGCCCCTACCAAAACCAGAGCACTTTCGTATCAGTGATATAAGGCTGTTATCTTGTTTACTGCAGAAGAAGCTTAGAGTGAGATGGTTGGCTGAATGAGTGAGAAGTGGTTTTGCTACAGTTACACAATTGAATTTCAGGTCACAACAGACCTAGATCTAGAATTTCTGGTACAGTGTCTTACAGGCTAGATTTCTGCTAAAAGCTTAAGTCCTCTTACTGTGATCTGATTTTAGAGAGCTGTGTTAGTCTAACACTTCATTATTTTTTGTATAAAATAGAGGCAGTGTTTTAAATTTTCTGCTTACAAGAACATTATACCACAGAAAAATTAGTCAAGTTTAGGTATTCACAGATAAAAGCAATATGTTATATGTGAAAGAAAATTACATATGTAAGCACTCACCTTTTTCTTTTTTCCACTGTGTTTGCACATAATCCTTCCTCTAGAATGTTTAAACCTTACAGTGTTCATCTTTGCTAGGATTCATGTTTGAAGTGTTTAATAAGTATATGAATATTCATAACAGTAAGAACTCTTGCTTTGATAGAAGATTTTTCTTTTGTCTCATAGTTAAATCCATGGAATAACTCCATATGACAAAGAAATTAAACAAAAGATGACTTACTTTAACAGAAAAAATTATTTCTCTTCTCCCAGGGAGACCCTGAGGCTAAAGTGTTCATCAGGTTTAAAACTCAGGATCTGGAGCAGGTCTGGAGCTGATTTGGAAGAGTGTAAAATAGCAACAAAACCAAACACAAATGCTTCTTGTTTGAAGAATGGTAGCTCTTCAGCTGAAGTTTCTGTATAGTTCCTGACAGTTTGCATATGAGGAAACAGTTTGTGAATAAACAAATTAGACTAAGAAATTACTTATGATTGCTCATAAGTGATTTCTTCTCTGAATGCAAAATGGGTATGTTTCTTTTTCAAAATAGCCATGCTTTTTTGCTTCCTTATTCATTACTGCTTACTTTTTCTCCTCATTAGAGCCACATACTTTCAACTAATTATTCACTCTGAAAGTAGGAGCCTGGTCTTCCTTGCAACTTCTTGTAAAACACTACAAGACAAATTGTCTTTCCTTCCCCTTTTTATCTCAATTTTTAATTAATATACAGAAGAAGCAGAAGGAAAAAGAATAGTCTTAACCCTATTGATGAGACAGAAAAAAAAAAACCCTGCTAATTTCAAATATATAATACACTGCTACTCATGGATTAAATTTTGACTAGATTTAACTGAGGTTACATTTCTACTTTACTTTCTAAAGGGGCTGAAGTAGCTTTGGAATCAAAACTGTTATATATGAAGTTAAACAAAAAATTGGTCTTATAATAACTTTTAAATAATTTCTCATTTCATAATGTTCTTTCTAATGATAAAGGCTCCTGTCTGCTTTCATGTACAATGAGAAAACAAAAAAGAGAGAGCATATGGCAGGATCTGCTGTAGTGAATCCTTCCACTGATAGGCATGAAAAAGGGTTATGTGCGTAGCTGCACCTTTTGAAGCTCCTGGAGTAGCTGATCAGATATGGTTGTCTTGAGGAGGCTTGTGATAAACAACACTGATTCTTTAGCAGTCAAACAGTTGAAGTCCCTGCCTCCAGATGACTGCTTGACTGCATAGATTAGAATGCAAGGCAGATACAAAGTTGTCCAGAAATGTAGAGGACAACTAGAGAAAATTTGAATATCACTTCACTCTTTGTACAGGAAAGAATAGAGTTTCATCTAAAGTCATTCACAATATTGCTATTATGAAAAGTCCTAAGTTAATTTAAAACACCGGAAAGTAATTTTTTTTTTTTTTTTTTTGGACAGGTAGATATCAATGAGAATAATTACTGGAACATTCTCAACAGAAAATTATAGAAATCTGCTTAGGTAAAGGAGTCATCATGTATGGAATGAAAGTGAATACAGATCAAACAGGATGGGCAGGGCCTGTTAGAGAAAATGCAAAATCCTGCGAGTACAGAGTACTTGGTCAAAATGGCACAGTGAGGTCCACATCCCAGTCTGCAAGATGTTGCTGTATGTATTTTCTGCAGGCCAAACTAGTCTGCCTACAACAGGAACACTTCTAGTGTTCAATCACCAACACTGAAATGGAAGATGAATATTTTATCAGCCTAAACAGCTAGGAATCATTAATTTTAAACTTGACACTAGGGTATAAGCCAGTATTATATATGAAAGAGTGTTTTATCAAGGAAAGTAAAGCAAAAAGTTGTAGAAGCTAAATGGCTAAAACCTAGGGCATGCAGGACATAGCAGTTTTCCATTAAGGCATTATTTGAACTAAATATATAGGTAAATAACTAACTAGAAAATATTCAACAGAACAAGAGCAAAATACAGACGTTATCAGGTTAAAAAGTCTTACTTATATGAAGACTCAGCTATCCCAAATCCATGCCCGTGGAAAGTTCTTTTTGTATAGGAGAAAGTGATGGAAAAGCTGGACTTTATGTGAACAAAAATAATTTAAGTTGATTTGTAAAAAATTTCTTCCATCTACAAAGAGAGAAATTTTCATACAGGTAGATAAGTATTTTACTGTTTATAAGCAAGACTCAGGAATGTGCCATTATGAACAAAATGCACATTTATGTACAACTAAAAACATTTCTAGTTAGATAATGTTTCATCTTACTACTATTTAAATTCTTTTGGGCCCAATAGTTTTCACAGCAAAACGCAACAAATTTAAGAAGGAGTTCTTAGTACTTCCTGGAATTTTATTAGTGCTTTACACAATGCTTTACAAAAACCTAAGAAAAGTATATGTGGGGAGTTTCTAAGAAATAAGAATCCATTATAGGGACAAGAAGACTTTCTAGAGATCTCAAATTATAATGTTGCAGAAGCCTGATTTGTCACACATGCAAAATGAATAATCAGAGACATTCCTGTTGGTGGCACAGGAAAAAGTGGCCCTCTTGAAAATTAGACATAGAATTGTTTACACTTACTATAAAGAATATTTTCAGATCTCACAGCCAGAAGTGTACTAACTTATTAGAGAATGTCTTTGGACATCTTATAGCAATTCTCAGTCACTAACTACTTTGTTATTTAAAGCCTTTTGAATTCCATGGGCTTGGGGTTATACGCATATTTAGATGGAAGTAGAAAGGAAAGAAAAAAATTGTGGAAACTTCCACATTTTAATGTAGGACTAGACAAAAGACGCCCCTCATGTCCACATTTATGAAGAATATTCAAACCGTGAATGTGTGAAAAATACAAAAATTATTTAAGTACAATAAAAAAACAATTTTAAATCCTGAATCCTATTTCTAACATAATCTCTGATGTCAAGTTACTAAACTTCCGTACTTCCACTTGCCTATAAACTTAGTCCTTCTTATTAATTCGGGGGTTTTGAGGAACCATTGAGGAAGAATTAAGTTAATGTAAAATGGAATGTAATTTAGTATAAAAGTACTAATCTTGTTCATAATGAGAATGTCTTCTGTAATATGTATATTCAGTAGCTGGTAATAAGAAAGGAGAGAAAGAAAAATCAACATCATTTAGTTAACTGGAAAATGACCACAAGTCTCCTACCTGCTGTGGCTGTGAAGAAAAAGCAAACACAGTCCCAACATGTATCTTGGGTCTTTTCTGGAGAAGATCAGGTAGCCCATGAAAGTCTTCATCTAGAAAATTGCAGTTCTATTCATTTACTTTTTAGGTGTATTTGTTCAAATAGAACATAGATCTAAAGGAGTCCTGCAGTGGCACTCAAGGAAATGGAGAGACTGTTATACTAAATGAGAAAAAGAGATTGGTTTGTTTAGCCTAGCAAAGTGAAGGCTGAGGTGATTCTATGAAATAACAGTTGTTGTCTATAAATGCATTGAGATGGTTCATTTACATGAGAATAAGAGAATACCTTTTAAATTTGTCATAAATAAACTTAGGAAGGATTAAAAAAATGTTTCTAATCACCAAAGGTACAAGAGTCTAAAAGAGGATCCCAGTAGGAGTAATGTAGGTAGACATCCTAACCACTTTTTAATTCCTTCATGAAAAGGACTGTATGATGTGCAAAGGCAAGAGATTGATAGGCTTTTATGTTGTCAGATATGTAAAGTCAACATTATAATTCCACTAAGTTTCACTTATAAAAATTACTTTTTAGTGAGAGACAAGAATATCTTTGCTTGGATAATGGAGGAAAATTTGAGAATGCACATGGTTTTGAGGGGGAAATATTCAGCTTGTCGTTTTCATGTATTTTTAGTGAGAAATACATGATGTAATGAACTGTCTGGAGACTATGATTATTTTAATACCTGGAGAATATTTTAGAACAACACATTATTGGCTCAATTCATATAACTCTGGCTTGGCTTATTTAGGATTTGTCTGGAATTGGTAAAGGGCAGCAAGAAACTGGTTCGATGCCACTACTTGTTTGCAATACTTGAAAGTGATTGTGGCTGCCCTTGAAAACAGATTGTGCATGGATATTAGCTAATTGACTAGCATTCAGTCCAGTAAGCCTAAGCTAATTTTGGTAAACTATAGGAGATAAATGGATATATGTAGAGACTATACCTGTTCCTTTTATTGAATGTTTCTATTTTTCAAAACTTATGTGTAACAATTACTGTAGTGGTGATGCCAGGCTGCTGTAAATTATCACATTCCAGTATTGCTGAGGAAAGCTATTTCCCCTTTTTGATTTCCAAATTACTTCGGTCTGCTTTGAACACAGACCAGAGGTTTTTCCAGTTTGAGATTAGATTGTTTGCACATATTATGAGGGATTAAACTTTAAATCAATCCAGAAACCACAGCTGGTACAGAATATGACACCTGACACTTAAACACTGCATTTTGGCAGCATGAAGGCCAAACTGAATTCTCAAAAACATCCATGCAAGTTTCCAGATGCAGTTGAAGATATGGATTATTTTACGAGAATGAGTTAGAACCTATGTGTTTCACAAATGGTTTTATAACCTATATTGTTCTGCCACAGCTCTGCTCAGTGGAAGCATTTGAGCTGGATAAAGAAAAGAGAAAAAAAGAATAAGTGCAAGAGAAACAACAACAGAAGATAAGTTTTTTTCTTTTTGGGACCTTTAGCTTTGAATCTGCCTCTTGTTTGGTCTTTTATTACCAAAATTAAATTTCCTTGTGTGCTCAAGAGACCATTAACCTCTTTACCCAGACTGTGAAAAAAAGCAAACCAGAAGAAAATGGCATTTGTAAGAGATGAAAAAGTTGTTGGATTTTGGTTTTTGTTGTAGAGTTTCTTTGTTGGTGTGAGAGTATAGCATCAGCCTTCACAGATCAGGTTAAAGACTGGGACATACATTCTCCTTTTATATGTTAGATTTTACAACAGAAAAACACGTAGTTGCTTGCATTTCATTAGGTAATGCAAGATTGAATCCCTGGAGACACCAACTATCACTTCTGCTCTCCAGAAGACATGGCTTCAATCATGACTTCTTTTCCTCAAGATCCCAGCCAAAGATCTATTTATTACACTCAGGATATGAAAGATATGTATAAAAATCAAATGTCAAGGTTTCCTCTGTTTGTTTTTAATTCCAAAGAAAGGCTTTCATTCTTTCTTGCGTGGGGATTTTGAGGAAGATGACAAATAAATTACAAAGCTTGAGAAAATTGCTTCCAGACAACACTAGAAAAGAACAAAAAGCCACTGAAACCATTTGACTAAGCCTTGGTTTCTTCCAAAGAAAAAAAAAGTTCCAGCTAGTCTCAGAAGCAGAAGGATTAAACTTTAGAATGAACAGATTGTGATGAGTAAAACACAGGCTAAATGAAAAAGCTTTGTTTATGTGCATACGTGTGAGAAAGAGATATTCCAATGGAATATTTTCACCTTGTGAAGCAAAATTTAAAAAAGCTTTTTAAAAAGCTTTTTATAATCAGCTCTTATAAGAAATAAATATGGAAAAAATACAAAAATACCATACTGTGGTGGTACACTCCTCTGTATGTGGAGAGCTCTCTTAATATCTCCTACAATTGTTGATTTGTATGATGTATGTTGGCATCTCTGTACTGCAAAACATACAAAGTGCATCAAGGCACAATTAGATCATGAGACAAATGTACCAAAACAAGTAATAGGGGAAGGGCTGCACATCTCCTTGTTTCATTACCATCTCACGGCTTCTTCCTGACATGGCCTAAGATACTAGATGCATTTTGTTAACATATTGCTTGGCCAAGTGTGTCTAGCAAATGTGAGTCAGAACACTCCAGAGATGCTTCAGAACTGCACAGCATCATGGTTACATATAGATCTGGTTGGGAGAGTATCAGTGAGAGTTAGTTGTGAGATTATCATACCCCATGCATGAGACCAGATGTGAGAAACACACTAAATGGGCTTCTTCTTGAGAGGGTGATCGTATCAAGAAAGATATTAGTACGTTCAATATTTTAGTGATAGCCTCTTCAGAGAAATAATATCATCATTTAGTATAAAAACATTCATGTTTTAACTATAACCACGCTGAACACAGTACAAACTGCAGATGTAAGAGAAATTGCCCACCCTGCCCAATCCACGGTATAACTTCGGACAGAAATGCGTAATTTTTGGAAGGTGGATAATTCTTGCCCAAGCACCTGGACATTGACACCACCAAGAATACAACTGCCTCCTGACACTCTGTAATGCCCCAGCTACTGAACTACTGGACCAACAGTAGAGCTAAAATGTGTTCTTACTTATTGATAAAACTTTAAGAAGCTGTCTTACTCAAAACATGTTCCAGTTCATGAAAGCATTGATTTGTCTTGGGGGATTTAACTATGATTTTCAAGCATAAAGTTCAAACTATTGCTATATTAAAATAAGTGAACTTGCAAATGAAAAATACATGTTCCCTCCTTTCTAAGCTACAAAGGCAACTGAAAAGTGGAAGGTTTTCCTTTTAGCCAAGTCTTCTCAAACCAGGCACAAGTCCCAAAGAGAAACAGCAGGGTTGGCTCCTTCAAAAGCAAGGGCCTGAGGCAAAGTGAGAGAGCCTGGTAGTGCTGCTTTCATCTGGCTCAGCTCAAGCAAAGACACTTCTCATCTGAGGAATGCAAGGCCATTGCCACCGGTTCAAGTCCTGTGCGGGGAGTGTGGGCAGTGCCCTTTCACTCCACTTACACAATGTGGTGGAAAAAAAAGACACCCATATACTTACATGCACGTGCCTGCTCCCACATGTGCAAAAGCAGTATGTGCATGCACACATTCTTTTTGGTGTTTGCCAGGCTACCTAACCCACTTCACTTTCCTCTTATGTTGTTTTTTCTTTTCTGTAATCCAGCTAAGGCAGACTTCTCTGAGCTGGAAAGGAAATATCGATAACAAGAGTTTCTGTCTCACTGGAACAACACCTGACGGCTTTGTATGCGTTGCCTGTGCTGCTGGGTAGCCACTCCTACTTCATGAGCAGATGCGGCTGGCATTATTTCCATTGTTGTGAATTTTTGCCATACTTCATCACTATCTGAAATGAACCAACATCAGTTTTGGCAGGAAAAAAAAAAAAAAAACCAAACCAGTTCAAATAAACCCATCTGAGCCTTCAGAAACATTTGATTCATTATCAAAAGAGAAAAGCAGCTGTAAGAAAGTGTTCTATAGCTTACTGTGTAATCATAGAGACACACATCCTATAAATCACTGAAACTGTAATGGGAATGTGGCAAGGGCAGTGCCAAATAACACTGGGATGTTGTTAATCACAATTCTCATCTAAGCTTATTGTTATTTCTGAGCTGTGTGGTTTACCCTGAAACAGTCCTTAAATCAGGTTATTTATCTGAATTCCCTGAGGTGAGCTACTGCAATGGTGCACTTATAAACATGGTCCCACGACTTGCTGCAAAGTCACGTTGCTTTCTGACAAAGAATTCTCAGGGGAAAACCTGAAGGTGCAGGTGAGGACTGTGTTTCTGATGAAGTAAATCAGCAAATGAGATGTCAGGAAGAAAAAATTTGGATTGGGTGAGTTTCATAGTTGATTCTGTGCAATCTGCTTGTTTCCCAAACTAAATATACGCTTATTTCTTTTAACAGAAGAGTCATACAGTCTCAGGCCACTTCCTTTATTTCACCAGCCGTTCTCCCTGCACTTCTGTGGTCTCAGCAATGCATACTGCATCCTTTGTTACTTTGACTCTCTCTAAACCATGGAAACTTTTCCTTATATTGGTTATTAAACTCCTGAAAGACAGCAGAGTACAAAACCGATGCTGACAGTGCTTCGGTTTGCCAGTTTGTTCACAGTTTGTACCTGACCAGCCATGCTAGAATGCAATGCTCACTCACTCCTAACACAGCTCATTAGAGCTGGAAGCAAACTGAAAGCACACTTTCCCCCACCTTCCCTTCATCAATCAGTGTATGCTTTGGTATCAGCACGGGAACTTTTTTGACTGAAGGAGAGATGGAGTCACCATTAACAATATTCTTAAGAGGATGTTGTTGTGGACTTCCTGAATCTCCTGGTATTTGGTGCTAATGTACATTTTTGTAGCCCTCACTATCCCTTTGGCTGTGTTTGAGCCATTCTCACTGATATGAAGTGAGTGGAGAACCACATCTAAAAACCAGTGTTAAGTCCAGGACAAAGTGTACACCATTCCAAAGCAAAGAGACATGTCTGTAATTAATTTTGTTAGGATGATGGAGAACCGTATATATTTTTAGAAGTAGCTGAATTTAGATTTTGCATATAATCACTGGGTTATCAAAAGACTCTCACAAAGCATTTTCCAGACTTGGAACAGTTTTCATGTCATCACATTGTATCAGTCAGTATGGGGTTTACTACCTTCTGATAAAAATGTAGTCCATAACTATCTGTTTAAACCCAGCCACCAACAAAGCAAGCAAGCAGCCACTTGTTCACTCTTACCCCCCTCTGGTGGGATGAGGAGGAGAAAATACAACAAAAAGCTCGAGGTTCAAGACAAAGGACAGGGAGGGATCACTCACCAAATATGGTCATGGGCAAAAGACAGACTTGACTTGGGGGAAAAAAATTCAGTATCATTTAAACAAAACCACCACCAATTCACCAATTGAATCAGTAGGACAGTGATAAATATGACCAGATCTTGAATACAGCTTCCCCCCAACCCTAGCTTCTTCCTGGGCCCAGCTCCCAGCAGTGCAGGAGGGCAAGGAATGGGGGTTGCAGTCAGTCTGTCTATTCTATGTTGTTTCTGCTGTTCCTGCCTCCTCAAGGGAAAAATTCCTCACAGTCCTTGTCTGTGACAATGTGGTATCCCGCCCATGGAATACAGTCCTTTACAAACTTCTCTCACCAGCGTAGGTCTCCTCTATGGGAGATGATTGTCCCAGTGACAAACACTCTGGCATGGACATCTGTCAGTCGTGGACACCTTTGAGATCAGTTCTCTGCTCCAGCCTTCTAAGGGCTGCAGACAGGATGGGCTCAGCTTGGCGTCTCAGCACAGGTGGAAGGAGAATGGTTACTCCAGTGTTCCTTTCTGACTCCTTCCTTATTGACCTGGTGTCTTCATGGTTCTCTCTCTCTCCCACACCTCCCCAACACAAAAGAACTCCCAAAACAAAGGAACTTGCCCAACAGGTTTTACCTTTTTAAATATGTTATTGAAGAGGTGCTGATTGTCTAGGCCTTGGCCAGAGGCAGGTCTGACTTGGAGCTGAGGTTGCTTCTTGAAGCTTCTTACAGGAGCCACATCAGTAGCCCCCTCCCCTACTATCAAAACCCTGCCAGACACAAATTCATCTTGGGGGGGGGGGTGGTGGTGGTACTTCTGACTTGCATTTAACAGATTTTTAAACCATCCAGTTCTATTAAGTCATCTTGCTTGTCTGCCTGAATAAGCCATACAATTTAATTCCCTAACTCAAGTACTAAGTTGATGTTATGTTAAAGCGTATCTTAAAAAAATAGATATGTTTTGAAGACCTCAAGAGAGTTATTCAGCTACATTCTGTTGTAGTGTGTTGCAGAATGATTCACTAGTTTAAAATGTTTATTCTTTGGGTTGCTGCAATACCTGTGACATTTTGGCCTGGGCTCAGACCTCCTTATGCCAAGTTTCACAGGTACATAGAACAAAAAGGCAGGATGAGTTGCCAGTCTACGTGATTATTCAAAGAAGTGACAATCCCTTTCTTTTGGCCAGAATCCTATCCAAATTGACTCTGAATTCTCTTGCAGGCTATCTTGCTGGGCTTACAAATTTCTGGGTTTTACACAAATTCAAGTTTTAGTAATTTGTTATTTTGTTACCAAATTGATGTAGAAGAACTGCGAATAACCACACTGGTACAAGTTTTGTCCAGAGTTACAGATTACATTTTGAGTAAATCAAACTGTAACATAGGGATATCTTTTTGTAGATGTACTTACACATCTGAGTCTGCAAGCCTGATATTTTAAAGGATTCAGTAGAATGGATATAGATGTTTGTGTTGCTGATGAATAAAAGCTAATGAGCTGAGTGTGCAGTTAAACCAAACAGTGCCAACAATAACACTTGAAATTGACTTTCAGGTTCTTTGGGACAGAAATGTTTATGTTTGGATGGAAGGGTATGAGTGGAAAAAAAAGAAAAAAATTGAACCAAGCAGTAATGTATGTATCCTTTGTTCATATTTCAACACCCGTACATTGTACACTGCAAGCACTTTTACCTCTGCTCCACAACAAACTCTGCATTTTGAATATATAGTCAGTCACAGCCCACTCATCTGCTGTTGATATTTCTCAGATCTTACTTCATTGCTACATACATGAGTTATTTCATGACTGCTATATTAGCTTTTGAAAATGGAGATAAGACTACAGTGAGAAGTGGAATTTGTAGGAATTACAGGTTTACATTATAACTTTAGAAAACACGGGGAAGATTTTTTGTGAGAAAAAAAGCTTGGTGTCATTTTGAATGTAGCAAAAAGAGACTAATTTGCTCTAGGAAGAATTAATAAATTAAATACTTAGATTATGCTCTGTTATTAAACTTTAAAAGAGAAATGTATGTATTATGCAGGTAAAATGAGAGCTTTATATGAAATGGGGACAAACTAGATTTTTAGCAGATTTTTACAAGTTCTCTTCTCCAGGCTGAACAACTCCAACTCTCTCAGCCTCTCCTTATAGGAGAGGTGTTAAAGCCCTCGGATCATCTCTGTGACCCTCCTCTGAACCTTCTCCAACAGGTCCATGTCCCTTTTGTGTTGAGGGCTGAACACAGTACTTCAGGTGGGGTCTTCAAGAGTGGTGTAGAGGAGGAGAATCACCACTCTCAACCTGCTGGCCATACTTCTCTTGATGCAGCCCAGGATACGGTTGGCTTTCTGGGCTGCACTTAACACACTGATGGCTCATGTTGAGCTTTTCATCAATCAGTACCCCCAGGTCCTTCTCTTCAGGACTGCTCACAATCCACTCATTGCACAGCCTGTATTTGTGTTTGGGATTGACCTGACCCAGGTGTAAGACCTTGCACTTGGTCTTGTTGGACTTCATGAGGTTGGCATGGGCCCACCTCTCCAGCCTGGCAAGGTCCCTCTGGATGGCATCCCTTCCCTCCAGTCTGTCGACCACACCACACAGCTTGTTGTAGTCCACTAACTTGCTGACAGTGCACTAAATCCCACTGTCCATATAACTGACAAAGATCTTAAATAGCACCAGTCCCAGTACTGATCCCTGAGAAACACCACTTATCATTTGCCTCCACTTGGATATCAAGTCATTGACTGCAGCTCTTTGAGTATGACCATCCAGACAATTCTTTATCCATCAAGTGATCCATCCATCAAATGCATGTCTTTCCAATTTACACACCAGTATATAATCAGTGTCATTGTCTTCTCTTATCTGGAACTTTTAGGTTTTCCACTTTTGCTTTCATCACTGATCCTATTAAATATTGGTCCATAATGATTTTTAAAAAATGGTACCAAGACCTCTTTCTAATTTTAAATAACCTTGATTTTAAAACCTTTGAATATTTTGGGTAAAAATGAAACCAAGTTTCTGTGTGGGTTATTGTGAAAGAAAAATTTTGCCAAATGCCTCCTCTTCTCTTCTTCAATTACTTAATTTGTGGGTTTTGATCAATGCTGTGGGCTGCCCTCAACCTTCTCTTTGCTTTGAATTTTCAAAAGAAGAATGGATATAGTTGTGTGGTAGTGAGTGCTGAGTGGGAAGCAGTTACAGCTGGAGATCTGAATTAGCAAAGCTTTAAATCCTACTGGAACAAGACTATAGCCAACAACATTTGCCTTAAGAAATAGTTACTAAGACTCTTTTTTAAGTATGTGTCATTTTTAGAATAGATTTCAGCTTTTAAAAGTCTGCTGTGCAGAAAGTTAGGTTTAGATGGATATATTTGGTCAGTCAATTTGGAAATGTTCCATAAGCCTCCTCATCTGAAAAGTAAATCACTTCTCTTTTGAGTGTTGTCTACACAGAGATATTAAGGAAATTAAATGGTCATCTGTAGGAAGAGATTTCCCAGATGCATAGTATGTTATGTTATGTTGTTATGTTATGTTATGAATAGTTATGAGAACACCAAAGTAGTTCCTGAGATAAAGGTGCACACCACCAGAGGTTAAGCCATAGCCATAGCCTTAAAAAACTTGTAAGACACAATTGCAACATCAATTGCAGTTGCACCATCTACAGTTCATGACAGTGAAGCTGTCTAGAATTTGCAAGCTTATAGCGTGTTGTTGTACGCACAATGAAATAAGAACATAAAAGTGAAAAGTTTTGTAGTGAGGGATAATATCTTTTATTAAAGAAGCACATACGTTTTGTCCTCACAGTTCTGAGAGGGCATACATATTCCCCATTCTGTTTGCCAGGCAGATAAGAGGGCAGTTCCCTGTTGCACCTGCAACACAGGCTTTGGCAGAGTACCGAAGAAGAATGCAGAACTACAGTCATTGGAAGAAACTTTTACTTCTCCTTCAATACTCATCCATATGCATTAACACTGTGGGTGATCCTAAGCACTTCATATACTCTCTAATTACCTAAAGGTAAGACTCCTGGTTTAGGTTCCTCTGAAAGACACGGTGGGAAGAGTGGAGTCAACACAGTCATTATTGTGTAGGTCCAGAAGCTATATTCCTACATGACAGCAATGCCAGAGAAGAGAAAGAGGGGTAAGATTCTATTCTGAGAGAGGGAGAAAATAAACCACAAAAGTCCTTGATGAACTCTTAGCAGTCTGTGAACTGTTCAGAACTTGAGACTAGTTCTAACTGATACTAAGAGCAGAAGCATGGATGGGCATGGAGTGGTACAAGATGAAGCTGTTGCTTCAGTAAGACTGTTTTACATAATCCCTTAAGGCACAAAGTATAATACTGCCAGGTACAATTTATAATTATATTTTATTCATTTCCTTCACTTTTCTAACCTTCCCAGTCTTGAAAACAAGAACTTAAGCTTTTGCTTTCCTTGATTAAACTTTTTGTTTTGCTTTTAAGCTTTTCTGTTGAAAAGCCTGAATCTGGATTAAGA
The DNA here is from genome assembly GCA_033439905.1 of Ceryle rudis. NCBI lineage: Eukaryota > Metazoa > Chordata > Aves > Coraciiformes > Cerylidae > Ceryle > Ceryle rudis. Next base: position 24,201 of record JAAGNO010004178.1, on the reverse strand, counting down.
TTCAAAGAAAATTACTTCTCTGGAGAATAACTAACCCAGTAAAACTATTTGTGCAGGCAACAGCCTTCCTCCCTGCTAGAAGTTGAGGTGTATCTTTTGCCAGGATACAAGTATGAGTTTGAAAGTGCTGTGAGCAACTATTAAGTTTTAGTGGCAGAAAGATCATATATGGCTGCATATCATCAACATGACAGTTGTTAAACTTAAATAAATTATATGCTGTTGAAAACTTCACCCCATATCTTCACTGATTCTTAACAAAAAAAACCCAAACAAACAAAAAAAACAAAAACAAACAAAAAAAAAACCCCAAACAAAAAGATTCTTCAATCTCATGGTTATGGAAAACAGAAACAAACTTCAGAAACAGACATCTATGATTTACCAGAAAGATTACATAGTTAATTTTCTGAAAACTGTAAGAGTAATTTTTAACAGGGAGGTAGGAGGAGTAATTTTTAACAAGGACATAACAAGTTCTGGTCTACTTTTTAAATTGTTGGTTTGTTTACCTTCACAGCTCCATTATCATCTCACTACCACGCTTCCTAAAATCAACTGTCATCAGGAATGCAAGAGAGACGAATAATGATTTTTAAACTTCTGAAATTCTGTGGTCCTTCAGGACAGAATTTAGTAGAACACATAGCTCTGAACACATTACTACTCTGATTAGGATTTGTTTCTATACTCTTATTAGGATGAAACGTTTTGCTAGACTAAGGCCACAAGTGAACTGATTCCTATGACCACCAAATTCAGATCTACTTGAATAGCAGGGATCAAATCTCATTCCTCATAGGCTACTTCAGAGATCTAGGAAAGTGCTGTGCATGTTCACTAATGTCTGTTGCACAGGATTTTTTAATCCCCTTGATAATGCAGACTTAATGTCTAACCTTGTTCTCCTGGTTGACACATACAGATTAGTTTTAATTCAGGAAATCATACTGGAAAAATTTAATGTATTAGTTTTGTCTATGGCCTGACTGGAACAACAGCAACAAAAAAGCAGTAGTTGCTGAAAGTAAAAAAGAGCTAATAAAAAATAATCAACCTTTTCTTTTTTATCTTTTTCCCCAAGGTATCTTTTAAAATTTAGGCTAATGGTCCATCAGAATGGAACTCTTGTAGACTTAACAGCTTGATCATGCACAGATACTAAGTACTGGGTAACCTAGAAATTCTAGTGGAAAATATTACTTTCTCAAGAACTCTTTCCAAGATCCTGTCAGCCACTATATCATTGCTATTCGTAGCACTGAATATGACAAAAATGGCTTTGAGCACTGTACAGATAGGTTAGTCGTAAGAATTTCAAATTTTAAGCCTTTTGATGATAGTCTGTGATACCTGCTGTTTGATGTTGCTGCCCTTTGAAATGCTTTAGTGTCATCATTTCCTATTTCTCTAATCCTATAATTCCTGTCAGGTGAAGACCAGTTTAATAACAAAAGCATTAGCAGGACACAGTGGATATCTGGGTCCTGACATTCCAGCCTGGGGTTACTTAGTATTTAGGTCTCTCTGCCCTCTGCGTGATGAATTTGCCAAAATCTTGAAGCAGAACCACTCCACTATCTTCCTGTCACACTTTCTTTTGTGTAAGCTACAAAAGACTTCAAACTCCAATGCTACTTGTGACTTTAGCACAAAAGCAAACACAGTTGTAGAAAATGACTCAGAAGTAGGGAACATCAGACCTACTGGATTAGGGAAGCCTGAAAAAAGATCAATCCCCACCAATGTTTCTTGCAGGATGGGTGTCCTTTCTTGCAGGATGGGTGTCCTTTCTCCATGTCCTAACAGGGTTAGCAGATAGCAGTGACTTTCTGGGTTGAAGTAAACTCTGAAGTTTTCTCTGCATTCTTAGGTATGATTCTCCTGTTTCCTCCAGAGTTCAGTTTTGAGTCAGAACCACACTCTAGGCAAGCAGCTTGGTCCTACATGGTATATCCCAGTATGTACTACTGCTGCTAACTGTTTCTGTCACTGCCTTTTCCACTCTGCATTTGAAAAGTTTTGTGGAGGTATGCTTGCCCTTGAGGAAGAGAGCAATTCTTGACTTCCTTCTCTTTTCAAGAAGTTTCAGTCTGACTCAGAGTATGGCAGCCAGAGTGAGGTAAAACATCCAACCTTCTTCTTGGTTGCTACACACGCACTCTCTTTAAGATAACAGGAAATATACACTGGATTATTACAATAAATGGGAAAAGAAATATCTACCATTTGTAACCAAAGCACTATAGGAACAAAATGCTTCAAAGTAAGGCAATTTTAGTGGAAACTTGGATTTAAGAAGGCTTTGTTGCATTATATAGAAGGTGAGTTTTGTCCACTATTATTTCACCTTTTCTGGGAAAGATTGGTTTGTGCCTTTCAGCATACAGTCATTCTTATTTATAAATACTTTACAGATTTTACAATGGACAGAGCTTGGCATCAAATAAAACCCCTTCCATTTAGATTCCCTACAGCACCATTGGTCTTCAACAAGGCTCTGTGAGTTGTAAGAGCTTATTTTGTATAGGTTGGAATAAACCTGTTTTCTGATGTGGGAAATTCCTTAAACTCAGAACTAGCAATATACATCTGAAGAAGTTCTCCTTAATAATACTCCACTAATTATTTCAAATCTTTTGGGGATTATAAAGGATAAGGATTTCCTATTCCTGCCATGTGACAAATAAAATATTAGATGAATTGTTCTTACAGTCTTTGTGCTATTCTCTGCTACTCTGTAACTAAGATTCTGTCACTTTACATGTACTTCTAGAGTTTCTTATGGTTTCTCCCTTCATGACGGTGTTTCAATATCAAAATAAAACAATAGAAACCATTACAGAATCACAGATTTTCCTAGATTGGAAAAGACATTTAAGATCCTTTAGTCCCATCGTTAACCTATCACTGACAAGACCTCGACTAAACAACACCCCTAAGCAAATCTCTAATAGTTTGTGGTATTTTATTCTGCAACTGCAGAATCTTGGTAGAAGGACTATGATTTGTTTTGTTTGCAAACCTGGATTTTAGGCAGCAGAAAGTAATGTCTGCTTTTCCCAAACAACAAGGGAAGCAGTAAAGTATGATCAGCTGCTGTTATTAATTTTAACTTTATTAGGCAGTTGTAAGAAATTCGTGTCTCCTATATAGTCAAAATGGATACCTTGTCAAAATGGACAGCTGAAATGGAAAAAGATATATAAGACTGAACCAGGGGAAGAGGGAGAGAGAGAATGCTTTAGAAAAATTTTTCCTTGTATATTCCTGGACATCCAATGTACCTGCAAATTAAGGACAGGCAAGAAAATGATTCAGCTAGTCAACACCAGACTGCAGCTATTCTGTCCCAGTCAGCCCTATGTCTGTTTACTTGCTGAGTGAGGAAGGAGGCATGTTCGTGTATCAGAGCTATGAATCCTCACTGGAAAGATTGGCTGCTGTCTGTCAGCTGTTGACTGGCCACACAAATGAGTCTGGACCAGTGCACAACCTTCAGGAAGTATTTTGTATCAACCTGTCATAGATAAAATCTGTTCTGATCTTCAGAATCTTTTGACTCCTTCAATATTCTTGATTACCCAAATAGCATGACAGAAAGAAAGAATAAATAAAAACAAATGAAAAATGCCCTCAAATTTGTCTCAAATATTTCTCCATTTATTTTCCCAGATATATTTTGGGGGAAAAACCCCAACCCCCTCAAATATAGCCAATACTGGAGAAATCTGTACACTTACATCACTGAAATCTGCAACTCCTTGCTATATAAACATACTTAGATTGCTCTCCAAATTCAGCTACTGGTCTCCTTAGCAACACAGACTGCAAAGAGCTCACCAGCCTGGTGTTCTGCTGCTTGTACAAGATTCCAAGTCAACCTGAAGATTTTTGGTTTAGGCTTCAGAATTTCTGTACTGGTGAGGGAGATTCTTCTTTTGCAGGTAGTCTTATAAAACCTATAGTTCCTTGAAATATATAAGCAATGAAACAACAGATGCTTCTGAGGAAACGTAAAGTTTCATGGCAGAAGACTGAGCAATTCATTCCCTTCTTCCTCTACATCCCATGCTTCGTGACCATAGAACACGATATTTTAATACTGAAACTCATTTCTTTAACAGAGCTTTTCTTAATAACTTAGTCACTTAAGGCTGAAAGAATGTATACAAGAATAATCCCATGTCTTTCCCAAAGCTTCTAGAAATTAATATTTCTTGTAACACAGAAATGTGAGAAATTTTATTTATTATTACATCTGTCAATGCTGTTGAGGTGCTATTAAGAGACTAATTGTTACCTAATATTATCATGCCTGGCTTTAGCGATTGAAGGTTTAAATTTGTTCTGGAAATGAAAATCTCCTTTGAAATCATTCCTTCCCTGGTGCCTTCTAGTTAGCTTAAGGTTTTGTTTTGAGTTTTTTTGTCTTCTTTCAAAACTTATTTTTCATGCTAGTTCTGTACACACACAAGGTAAAAATAATTTCATTTAGATTTAAGACTATGCTTGTTCCATTTTACCTGTTGTCACTGCACTCCACTGCATTCCCTGATGTTACCAAATTGACAAGGAAATCAGTAATTAAGGCAACACTGTGTGTGCTAACATTTAAGTATTTTGTTACTCAAAACATTTACAGGCTTCTTGATTCATTTGCACTGTTCTGAGAACTGAGAGAAGGAATGGAAGGATGATCAGTCTCTTAAGTCAGGTGGGTCTGATCTGCAAGCCCCAGGATCTTGCCTTTGCCTCCAAAATAGGCTAGTGGGAAAAGTAATACTAGAGATCAATCTGAACTTCTAGACAATTTCCTTTTACCTATGTATTTAAATACACAGGGAATAACCCCTTTATTAAAGTGAGGCACACTAAATGAAGATGGGCAAAGGTTCAACCAAAGGGAAAGAAAAATATGTTCTTGTACCAGGAGATTTTCCTGCCTGAACAAGTGGCTCTGTGGCTTGTTTGCTGGAAAGATCTGGGACCTGGAAGCATGTAAGCATGTGTCAAACAGACATATCCAAATCACGAATTTCTCTCAGCAAAGGAAGTCAGGATAGTTTTGGTTTTGTTCATGCATTTAAATTATAGGAACAAACCTTAAAGTTCTGTGTTTGAAGCCTTCGAGCAGAGAAGTTACATTGCCTGACTCTGCTAGTAATGCCAGGTTACACGTCTCCCAGTCCGAGGTCTGGGAGCATGTGTATTTGTACTCTGTACTCTGACTTCTCAGCAGCAAAACACAGCTGGGTCTATCACTGTTTTATTAGCATTTCTGCTCCAGAGCAATGGAAAACCACTGGCCCCAGAAAAAAAATGCATTTAATTAGATTTTCCCACCACTTCCACTTGGATCCAAGGGACTTGCTGAACATAGTCCTGCCTCCAGGTAATATAGGAGAAGGGCTTCTCCAATCTGTAACAAAGTCCTGCTGGGAGGGGTTTACTCATGTTACTGTAATGCTCTGTAAAATAAAATTTAGTCTGACAAAAAGCAGCTGCAAGTGAATAATACCAGTTTCTCATGAAAACTTGAATGACTTTATTGTATGATGGGTATGATTTTAAACAAAAATATTTCTTGTGTATAGCTTGTGACTAGCTTCAGTTGTTTTATAGCAAAATTGTAGACAAAATAAACATAAATGACTTGAAAAATGTAGTTTATGGCTTTGTCACTTACATGGTATGTACTACCTTGGGCCTAACAGCACACATGTCATTTTTCACTGTTAATCTGTAAATGAAATCCGAGTTCATGAGATTATTTCAAATGAAAACATGTAAAATCTTTAATTCTCATTTTCCCCTCTGTTCATAAGAATTATTTCAGAATAAGAGAAGTTTTTTCCAGATGTCATTACAAGCTAAATAAAAATCATAAGCAAAAAATATAGGAAGACTTTCATCTCTGTATACTGTTTGTTTCCCAGTTTCTTTACCAGCTTCTTGACCTGAAAGCAATTTCATTTCCAGTGAGAAGCTGCACTAGTCAAAAACAACAAGAAATTTTGAAGCACAGCAAGATAAATGTTTAATCAGCATCACTTTATTGACTATTTTTGACAATGATAGAACATTACAGAGATCTGATCATTTTTATTTAATGTTTTGTGCTTGTACGAGTGATCGTAGCTCATCCTTCAGTGACTTCGGGTAGTTATGTGGTTATGAAGTGAGTCCTGATTTAATTATCCTTTGTTTATGCAAAATGCTAGTTATGAGTATTATTCTAAAAAGTAGTGTATTCATTAAAGATCAGAGTATTCAAACAGTTCAGATTGACTTTTTGTGTTCAGTCTGTTTATCAATTAATTTCATTTGCATCTTATGCTTATAGGTAGGCTGATTTCTAGAACAAAAAGCTGAAAAGCACCTGAAATTATTTTGGGGAGTTGAATATAGAGAATAGGTTCAGACAAACCCTTACCTATGGCTAACCATACTGAAAACCGTCTGAATTTGAGAACACCCCTAAACCATGCAGAAAAGTAATTAAGGTTTTCCTCCATATAATTAATATCTGCACTGTAAATGCATATGCACAGGGGATTAGAGATACATTTCCATGTGAAACTTTACCTCTGGCATTTCCTGACTTTGGGGTACTTAACTGTGTAGTCTTCATGTTTTCTTAACTTCATGTTTTGACTTTTTTGAATGGAATGTTTATTTGTGCTGGAGACAGATAATGATCAAACATCTGCTTGTTGATATACACAACATGTACCAGCCAACTGTTTGCAGGTTTCACCAGGGCAGGAACAACCAGTTTTTGGGTCCAGAAACATCAACCCCTACTCAACCACACTGTCTACTTTTTCATAAATTATGCTATAGGATATATTCCCTCCAGCAGAGGGCGGTGGAATGGTAGATGCATGTATATAAAACAAGATTTTAATGTAATTTAAAAGAGAAAATTCAAATAGTCATTGGGAAAAAAAAAATTTAAAATAAATTGACAATAAGAAAAAGATATCATTTGCATTGCACTTCAGGCATAATGTGATTTTGCTTTGGCTTTGTTCCAAGAAATACAGAGGAGACCTTTTGATTAACAATGGTATGCCATTATGAAAAACACTCTAGTCTTAAGAATTAATAAAATATTAATTTCTGAACCTGAAAAAAATGTATTCTGAATGCTTTAATCACAGGAAAAAGTGTGACTTTTGCATGGCCTTGTTTAAGGTGCATCTTTTTGACAGATAGGTTTTCTCTTGAGGAAAAGATTGGAACAGTATTTTCTGTCAAAAGAATAGATCCTATTAAGGTATGGGCCACAGTATTGTTTCTTTAAAAAAACTATGCAGATAAAGGAGCCTGTCTTTAAATGCTTATTGTGAGATTTAATGTTCCGTTTCATATTTATGACCTTTGCAAAACTGAAAATGATCTCAAAATTCTAAGAACCTGGGGGAGGTTGGAAATCACATGGCTTGAGCCTGCAGTTGCGTGGTTGTGAATAAGTAAGGCTCGAAGCCTTTATTCATAGCTATAAATTAGCTTTTGTCATTGCATTTTCTTGTAGAATGTCCACTCTGAGAGTCTGATGCTCAGTGTCTGAAGCTTAAAGCCAGAGGCAAATGCTAAATTAACATGATTTACTCTCATGCAAGCTGAGCTTCTGTTCTCTCAGAGCTTCCACTAGAAACCTGTTAAACAAAACTTCTCTTTCTTATAGCTACCTTCCTTTACAGCAAAAGAACAGCAGAACTTTTAGTGCAATTGAAAGCAGCATTCAAAAAAAGCAGTGCCTCAACCAAGACCAGTAGTAGATGGGAATGCTTGAAAAGAAAGTAATGAAATAGCTGATTGAATCCTCTTTTTTTTTGCTTTTCTTGAAATGGAATAACTCCAAAGACTACTTTCTAAACATGTTATGATGTCATTTCATACTGTAATTTCCTCTAGAACTGACCAACATGAAATTTTGTCATGGTTTTGTATGGTTGTCTTTTGCATTTTTTTTTTTTAAGTGTGTGAACCCATTTTACATTTTTATGTTATTTCACAACCTTTTGCTATTCCTTTGCATTTGTGTGAAAGCGATGAATGGCTATTAATCAGATAGTAAGTAAGTTCTAGATGTGAATGTAAAATCCTAGTTGCGTATAAGCCAGGTTCTGAGCTAAACTCATGAAATGCATTTCAGAGTTGAGATATTACCAGTAAGCAAAGAATCAAATTTCCAGTTCCAGCTATTTACTTCATATAAACATCCTGGCTGCAAATTAACCACAAAAATGTTGGATGAAATCACGTTCTTCGTCTATATCTACAGTGAGTATCTAGCCAAAAGAACTATGTTTTTCTTTACCGGTTTTTCTTTACTCTCAGTGAGTTTTCAGTCTGAGTTTTGTTTTGCTTGCCTTATATTTTCAGTAACTATAAACAGCAGCCTTTAATGTATATATCAGTCTTTCTACTAAGGTAACTCTGAAGCAATAGATTGAGTCTTCTGTTAAGTAAATAAATCTGCTCTTAACTTCCAGAATTATAAATAACATGAGCAATCTCAGGGCAACCTTGAGGGTAAGCCAAGTCTTAGCACAGTTGCTGTGACCTTGCATGTCAGCATCTTAGTTTCTATCAGTGTTTTACTTGTGTACAACATGGAAATTCTAGAGTTTTACATTAATTTATTTTTATTTCTTTTTGCCACAAAGTGGGAAAATTTAAAAATTAGCAAATATTTCCACACTGCACAAAATGGTTTTCTTGGTAGGTCTCTGAAAGAATTCATAATAAGGGGAAACACACCAATTTACTCCGGCCCAAGGTAAACACCAGCCATATTGTAAGCGTCTGTGAGCTGAAGCCACTGTTCTCACTATAAAAGTTTATCTTCTCTGACCTACCACACAGTCCACAGAGCCAGAAAAGAAGCTTTGCCTATATGCAGAGTGGTGAATAATGACAGTTTTGTAAGAACGAATCCTCTTCCCACTGCAGTTCTGTACTTCAATTAAGTGTACTTTAATGAATGTCTAATTTTAAACATGCAATTAGTCAGAGTGAGAACAATAGACCTACCTGTGCTTAATTTCCTTAACGTGTCAAAGCTGTACTGATTCAAAGTATAATCAAGTTTCTGTAGTTCAGTAGTTACTGGATAAAAGCTAACTTGTGTCCTCAATGGAAGACTGAACTCAGTGTTTACCATTCACTAATGTTTTCTGAATACCTTTTATTAGGTATGTGTTAACTCATGTTGCTGTTCGAGTTACTTAAAAACTCATCCAGCAGCACCAAGGTGCTTCTCCCAATGTCTCCACTGGGTTCAATTATTCCAAGTAGTAGAAATCACCCTGCTTTAATTTTACAGCTCTTGAGGTTTTTCTCTAACAAGGCACTAATTTCTAAAGCAGGTATATCAGTAGTATTTAAAAAACCTTCAGCTAAGAAGTATGTAGCACTGCTCTGTCTTTAATTTTTATCACTGTTGGTCTCTGATACTTCTGAAAGTATGCAAGGCTTTTTACTTGCTCTGTCCACTTTATGGTTACAACATAGGTATTCTTGCTGGGAATATCTAGCTGTTATATAAGTACAGGAAATACTGCCCAATCATCAAATTCTTTTGTGTCAACAGCAATATGAATTCAAGGTGACATCCAGAGAAGTCAGATGAAAAATTATGTTACCTTTTTATTTTATGCAAATTGTAGGAAATGTCATTACAGTGCACACTTTTCCAGTACTTTCATCACATTTTTCTTTTCTCAGGCTCTGCCTGAAGGTGTATTTGTGTAGAATCCACTTATCTATACACACTCTACACACACATTCAGTTATCACAATGCAAAAAGCAAGTTTCCTTCAATGAGAGAAGTTTTCTTTTGCTTTTCTTTCCGTCACTCCTTCCCCCTTCCTTTATTACTTCAATACACATGTTCAGGGAGTAACCTGAAATGTTTCTGTGTCCTATACATAATATTTACTGGGAAATACATTTTCAGCTGCATGAAAGGGAAAAGATGGAAAACCTTGGAAGTTACCAGGAGCAAGAATGTATGAAATGGTATTCATATCTGTGTGGGCAGGCAACCAAGAGATGTATTCTGTAAATATTTGCACTAGTAAAACTTAAATGCAGAAATGTTTGCCTAAAGGTATGTTTAAAAACTGTGTTACTATGAATGAAGTAAATGTACTTTACATTGCAGGCTGTTCTTTTAGACTGTTCCCCAAAGAGTATGTAGATCTCTCTTACTTTGCTCTTGGCTCCCAGAAATAGCATTACTCAAGGAAGATGCCAAGATAGACATTAGACTGAGTGGTAAGTATTTTTACAGGTTGTCCTAGGGTCTTGGTAACCTTCAAATCCAAGAGCCTGAGTCTTCAACCTGTGGAAAATAATACTGCTAAAGACAGTTGCTGAGTACTTCACTATGTCATCGCTCTGGGACCAGGTTATAACTAGGGCATACACCAAGATCTGAGATCTCAGCTGTGCAGCACAGACTACACTTAGTCCTCCATTTTCATTTCTGCTTTGGCATTGGTGTTGCTCTCTGATAGCACATGTCCAGTGAAGCACAGGTTTCCAAATTTATCTCGGCACGTTTGGCTTCCCAAAGTAGTACAAGGTTTTCCCAGTCTCCAACGAGGTGTATGTGAATGAAGAACATTCACTGTTTTACATTGTAGGTGGTTGTGATGGTATAAGTAAAGCAAGCGTGAGACTTGATCAGATCAGAAACATAGCATTTTACACTAGTTTTACACATATCTGTCTGATTATAGTTTTTCACCATAGAGCAGACTACATGAAGACAATAATGACAAAGAAAGAAGGGGAAACAATCCAGAAAAAATTACTTTGCAACATGCCTTTCTCTGTGAAGATTAGAAGCTGCATTTCAGCCATTGTTTGTTGTGGAGAAAGAACAAGCAGGTTAGTGAGGTTCAGCGCCAGCACATCAACTAATGGGGCAAAACGTGCAACAGTAGGTGTCAAACCCCAGGAATGCAATCAATTTTATGTGCTGTTGCCACACATGCTGAAGAGGCGATGAGGTTCATTGCTCTTCAGCTGGATGCTTCCAACAGTGAAGCCAATTCAGCATGGGCAGAGTAGCTGAACATGAAACAACATTGTTAATGCACTGTGGCCTAGCAGATTAATTGCACAGCAAACTGGGTTACTCCACAA
>JAAGNO010004178.1:0-12328 GCA_033439905.1 Ceryle rudis | reverse complement strand
CCTCACCTCGAGTACTGGGTGCAGTTCTGGGCCCCTCACTTCCAGAAGGATATTGAGGTGCTGGAGCAGGTCCAGAGTAGAGCGACAAGACTGGGGAAGGGACTGGAAGGAAAGTCTTATGAGGAGAGGCTGAGGGAGCTGGGGTTGTTCAGCCTGGAGAAGAGGATACTCGAGGGAGACCTCATCACTCTCTACAACCACCTGAAGGGAAGCTGTAGTCAGGTGGGGGTCGGGCTCTTCTCCCAGGCAACTAGTGACAGGGCGAGAGGGCATGGCCTGAAGCTGCGCCAGGGGAGGTTTAGGTTGGGTATTAGGAAGCACTTCCTCATGGAAAGGGTGATTAGAAGACACTGGAGGTGTCACCATCCCCTGGAGGTGTTTAAGGAAAGATTGGATGTGGCACTAATGCCATGGTCTAGCTGATGTCAATGCTGTGTTGGGGCATTGGCTGGACTTGGTGATCTTGGAGGTGTATTCCAGCCTCAGTAATTCTGTGATTCTGTGATTTGCCCACCTACCTTTCCTGCATAATAAATGGAGGATAATGAGTAATTATTGTGGTCTGTTTCGAAAAAATGAGTTGTTTGTTCATCACTTTGAAATCATAAATCAATATATGCTGCAAATGTGATGTGCCACATATATCTTCATTTTCAACAGAGAGTCACACTGGACAGGAAAAGTGTCACTGGCTTTTACATGCTGCCCTCTGTTGAACGTGACAATGGGAGTGATTCCCTGGTCTCCATTTTGAGAAGAAATATTATGCAAGAGGGCTTATTCACTGCTTTCTGTGGACAAAGTGAGGAAAAACTAAATGAAGCAAGAGGAAGATAGAAATTATGGTTGCCTGGATCACTCTGACTTCCATGAAGATGACTATTCAGTTAGTAACCAGGTGACACAAGTATTTTCCTTGGTGCTCCAAGGTTCTCTTCAGGCACATCAAAGTGATGTTTTCAGACAAACCTTTAAAAACAAATATCTATGGAGTTCTTTCTTAGAGTTTCTTCCAATGTTGGCTTTCAAACCCAAGGCTGAGGACTCCAGACGATTTGTCTAGCTTAGTCTGATGTACCAAAAAAAGACAGCGCACTCCCTGAGGCAGTCTACAGCAATTTTCAGGGCTCCCTGATTCAGTGGTTTCTTGTGCTTTTTTAGAGGTACAGCATTTTTGTGCTCTTTTCAGTCCTATGCTACTCCCTATTTCTAGTGATCTCCTTTTCCTCTACTCCAGGGGTCTTCCCAGAGATGCTCTGGAAACAAGAAAGTGTTAATGCTTGTAGGACTGCAGCTGCTTCCAAGAGGCTGTACAAAAAAAGGAACCAAATCAGGTTCCCTGGATTTACTATTTGCCAGCACTGTTGAACAGTTTATACTGAAGTGAAATATTCTGTTCAACAACTGATAGAATCTATGAATGAGTATTTGAAGGTGTAGTCACAAGAAGCTGTGGTTAGATTTCCATTTTCAGGATTCACTCTGCCTTTTTGTTTTCTGCCTATGCTGTAAGCATAACACTCCAACTCAAGGAGTGAAATCACTCTTTCCAGTGAAACTAGAGCATATACTATCTATGCAATTTTGTAATTATAATTCTGAATTTTTTTTTTTTTCCTTTTGGCTTACAATACTATAGGTGTGTAGAGAGAGGGTGATCAAGATAGAAATTCTCTTACATTCAAGTCCACCACATTGTGCCCAAAATATATAGATGACTGTTAAAACACCATAGGTATCCATAACTGAGACAGAAAGAGGGAGAGTGTTTTTTTCTTGCAATGAATTTGTAAACTTGTAAATAGGCATTTTGCTTCCAAAAATTCCTTGTGAATTCAGTAACCAGTTTTATTTTTAGTTTATTTTATCTTTATCCTCTTTACCATGTGACCTACACTAAGGGGACACGAGCAATCTTCACAGCAAAATGGAGGGAATAAGAAGAAACTAGTTATGCAGGAACAGCTGCTTGTTTTCAGCAGCATCACTGGAGAGTTTTTCACATTCTCCTACTCCGCCTCTCCCTAAATGTTGAGCTTGCTGTGTGCAAGCTGGGTGTTTACAGTTCAGGACTATGGAGGAGGAGGAAATATTTTGCCTATTGTTCAGTGACGTCAATGGCTTCGCTCCCAGTCACTTGAGGGACGCTGGTGCTTAGCAAATGTCAGTACACTGCTGCTACTGCATGTGCCTTACAGTCTGCTTGCAGGAATTTAAGGTCTCTCCTTCAAGATAGATCCAGTTGGTAAATGAGGTGGGTGTGAAAGACAAAGAGCAATAGCCGTGGAAAGCTAGCCTGCTGCTTTTTGCATGGGAAAGAATTACATGTGAATTTTTTATCGTGGCATTAATATGGCATATTTATTAGCATTAAATGGTGAATTTAGCATAAAGTCATCTTTTATCCTGCACCAAGTTCTTTCTTCTAACACTTTTCCTCTGTATGAAATCATGGTTCATAACACCAGAGTCTGGTAATTTTATAATTAATCAGGGTAAATAGTTAATGCAACACCTGACCATATTCTGTGTTTTTCTGATATGCTCTCATCATGTATTTTGTTATCAGATGTTGATAACTGAATTGTAAGTGTATTTGATGAAGATTTTTTAAGCATGTTTTGCAAAAGTGTACTATAGTTGATGTTACTAAAGGGGCTGCAATTGGAAAGCCATGCTTCAACCACTTTATTTTCATTAAAACATATTTGAAATAATTTTTGGCAGACTTTGTTACCTATATTTGTGATGGAAAAAATGGATATGCAGCCTTTGTGTATGTGTGCAGGCAATTGGTTTTTTTAGAAAACGCTGGGAAATTGTTGCTTGGTGCCAATGCCGTATGTTAAGCTTTTGTAGTTGAAATTAAAGAATTTGGTTTTGAAAAAATAATCCGTAATATGGCTGAATGGAGATGTGACTCTAGATGGGACCATAAGTTCAGCCTACTAATTATCTGAATGCAAGACCCTGGATTTGTTTCATATTAATAAAATAAGCACTATGAAAGCTTCAAGTATTTTGAGGGTAAATGAAAGCTTACAGTATCAGTATAGCTCTATACTGATACTTTCAGAAAAAAAAGGGAGAATGTAAACTTGCTGCCATTTTGTAGAGCCAAAATGGAAAAGCTAAGAGCAAACAGTGGTGAATACAGAGACTAGCGCTGGTTACTGTGGGAAATAAAAGGGTGAGACAAACTAGTATTAGTGCCTTCTAGGTCTTGACATAGTCACCAACCATCATCCACTGTCTACAGAGATGTACAAAATCACAGAAAAGATGCCATATGTAGGCTGGATTTCTGTGCTGAGAAATAACTTGTAGAGTGTTTGAGGTGTTATGCACTTCATTCTATATACTTTACCTATAAAGTTTCTCATTATATGAATCAACCACCAATCAACAGAATACCGTACTCCATAATGCTTCCAGACTAAAACTGCTAAGAATTTTGATGATAAATGACTGAAGAATGAAAATAAATCTGATCAGTAACATCTATTCAAAAAAAACCCATAAGATTTCAGAAAAGATGCTCTAAACCAAGAAACAACACTGAAGTAGTGATTTCCTGTAGTTTGTATATGATTACTTCTGCATATGATTTACAGTAAGTCTTTAATTATAATATCACATGATTCCTTTTTTTTCCTTCTCCAAAGTGGTTGATTTTTCCTCCAACCTGTCTGGACATCAACAAGAGGAACAGTTTAAGAAGGCAGCTATTTTCCTTGATCTCAGACCTAGAGTCTGGTCCTACAAAGGTCTGCAGAAGTGGAGGAAAAATCTGCATATCTGTAAGTATGGTTAAAGCAGGCAGAAATTTTAGAAAAATTAAGCTAAAGAACTCTGTTGAGTCCATTTTAAACATAACAGATAGCACTTTTTACAGCTTGTCCAGCTGAAGTCATCTTTCTTGATGAAAAGACACCAAGATAATTACTCTACCATCTTCATTTCAAAGCATGGAGGCCAACAAGTTTCTAACAAAACTGTTGCAAGTTTTAAATACGGGAAGTAACAGTTCATTTGGTTTCCCACATAATTTTATTACTTAAAAACTCAACCCAGAGATGGTACTTATCAGGGAAAAGTTCATCCTAAACATCTAAAGCTGCAGACATTATGACAGTGTTGAAACACTAGACTGCATATTGTACTACTGAAGTTAGGGTGTAAGTGGCTGAGATATGGCACAGATGACATAGGGTAAGTGAGGACAGTTTAGAGTCTTTCTTTAGAGTTTAGATATAAATGAGGATGGAATGTAAAGAAAGGTTCTTTCTTGACCTCTTGGTAGTAATAATAATTTCAGAATGGTAAATGGTAAAATAAGTAATAACAAGTTTTTGGACAAGCTTTCTTCTCAGTTTCTGTGCATGCAAATATTGTCCAATGCAACACTGCTAAAAAAAAAAAAAAAAAAAAAAAAAAAAAAAAATAGTTTCCTGAGGTCTTTATTATCTGGGTATACCTGCTTTATGTGTTTTCTTGCACAAGCACCACTCTTTTGACTTTCTCAGATATGGAATGTTCTGGGTTTGCTTCATTGATGTATACTGTGTTTTTAAGTAGCACACAACTGCAGAATATGGCCCAACAGACAACTGTCAGTAAAGGGGATGTCGAGCCACCCAGACCTGAATCCTTCTTCAGAAGAAGGATAATCAAAAGATCAAATACAACTTATTTTGTCTGATTTACTGTACTGGGGGTGGTCAAGATGATAAATACCTGGCAAGATTTCCAAGTATTCTGGGAAATCTGTTTCAAATCAGTGTTGAATGTTGGCTTCACCATCCAAATAGAGAGTAAGGAAAGCCTGTTGTAGTTTCACTGCTGTTCTTCCAAACACTCTGTAATCTTTCAAAATAAAAACAGGTTGTAAAAGCAGATTTGTCAGCATACATCAAGGTGGTGCCACTATTACCCCTCTTTCAAGAAGGAAGATACTGAATTGAATAAGTAGATTATTCCTGATGAAGAATGATATATCTTCTCCAAATATTGCCGATTTATTTGTGAATCCTTCATTAGCTTTGTACCAATGGTAATAAGTCCTAGAATTCTGCTTTGTCTGTTAATTACAGAACATGCTAGCACTTCACTTAATAAGCATTTTTTATAATACTAACTCAAAATAAGTATCTTTTTTTGTAGACCAAAGGCTCACTTTTTTTTCTACATAGTCATCTTACTTCATGGATACTTCTCTATTTTGGAAAGAAATAGGGATTAAAAGGTTTTCTGAATTTGAATCACAATTGAATTACTGTTACTGCAGTCCCCCAGTAAACATTTTCTGATTTTTCAAGTTTTCAGGAAAAGTTCAGCATCTAATGAGAAGTAATGTAGCATTAAAGATTATGAAACATAATATAAACATGAAATGTAATACTTAGTCTTCCCTAGAGGTTTTTACATAGATACTCATATATATAAACATTAAATTAATGTAAAATGTACCATATCAAATTAACATGAAGTGCTATGATATACATTGTTATAAATATCTTCTTCAGAAAGGTAGGGACTATAAGTCTCAATGATTAAAATCCAAAATATATTATACATTTAAAAATCTTTTCTTAACAGACATGCACAAAGAGACATCAAAAATTCTTAGTGTAAATAGGAAACAGGTCAATGTCAAAATACTCTTCACTTAACCTTGATTTGTTGTCCTGCACTAACCCATAAACAGACATCTTTCTGCCATCCACCTTCTAAAGGAGTTTCTAAATCAGGCTTACATTCCCTTTACTTGGCTTAAAGACTTTTTTTCTAACAGCATCAAATAGCTGCCAGATCTCAACTGTAATAGGGAGGAAACCTGTCATCACCTATAGGAAAACAATGAAATATGTCTAGTCAGAAAATACAATGAGCCCTTTCTTTACATAATAAACTAGTACTTGGCAGAATTAGTTTTTCAAACAGACAATATAGAAAGAATAGTATGTCATGAATTCTGTTGTTATGATAAGACTTTCCCCTGTATAGCAGGTATAAGAGGTTTTGAAAGCAAAATCTGTTGCAAGTCTTCTGAAAAAAAAGAGAAGGAAAAAAAAAAAGTACTACATCACTTTCTGCTTCAGTGGGGGTGGGTAGACACAGAAATGAAGGGATGTAGTTTTGTTTCCTCCCTTCTCCCCTCCCTCCCCTTCCAGCAAGACACCTGTCTAGTGCTGTTCCTCTGCCCACTGTGGCTCCTTCATTTTAAACTACTGCAAAACAATTAAGAAAATCCATTTTAAAATAACATATAATGGCTAGCTCAGTTGTTAGGACAATATTCATATTGTTAGAAGAATAATTTTTAATTACACCAAATGTATAAAATGTGAAAATCTCATCTGTTGGCAACACTATTGTTAGGTACTTGCTTTGGTGGTTCCTGTGATTGTAGCCCATATTTTTGGAAAAAATCTGAGAGTGTGACATTATATTCATTACAAGTATACCATACACCTCTTGACCTATTGTAATAGCTTGGGCTTTACTCTTTAGGCCCCTTGAGAATTGCTTTAGGTTAGTTGTTTCCAAGAATTTTTTTTGTGAGCTCCACCTGCACCACATGTAGTTCTGGCTCACAGATTGGATTTGCCAGGAAAGTAGAAGACCATTCTGAGGTGGAGATTTCTCTCACTTGGGCTTGGATTGAAGATAAACTTTGTCTTTCAGGCATATATTACTACACAACAATTTCTTTAGTGAGAGAGTGGTCACTAAGGAATAAGCAGCTAGCTGTTTTCATTGAAATTGAATGGAAATTAAATTAAAAAAAAAAATAGTGAATCTCTTCAAATAAAGGAGGAGAGTACAGTTCTTGTGGGCAGTAACAATGCCGCTATTTAATGTCATATATGACTCCTAAATAAACATTATCATAGGATATTAACATTAAATATATTTATAATAGTGTCTCAGATCATCTGGGAGTCCCACTGTATTTTACAGACGATTTCTCAATCACAACTGCAATGCAGTGGGTGGAACATTACAGCTTTCTGCAACTGAAAAGATACACAGAAGCTTTCAGCAGAATGCTGTGCGCTGGAAAGAAAGAAAAAAAAAGGCAAGCAATCACATTGGAAATTGGCAAGGAAATATGGAGGCAGAAAGGAATAAAATATGCTTTTTAATTTATAAATAGTAAGATATAGTTTCACTTTTCCTCTACAAGATAGCAGCATGTCAGCATGACATGCATGTTTCATGTCAGCATACTGTACAGGGGATCTTCAAGTAGCTGGATTATTTGAGGGAGAAGAAAAGGGAAACAGATACAGGGAGACTGGAGAAGGGGAATTTTGGCATGTTGTTAATCCATAAAAAAGTTAAGGACAATGGTGAACGTTGGAAAGTACCTCCTCTCTGTTCCAGGAGAGTGTAGGGAATGTGATAAACTCCAGACACAACACAGAGGAGGGCAACTAATACCTAGAGGGAATGGTGTCACCTGACACTTGTAGGGGTTAGCTGGTCCAGAAGGGAGAGAGCAGGAAGGAAGAAGACACAATGCCTCATAGGAGAGAGAAGTTGATAGCGTTTGGATCTAGCACTTGGCAAGAAGACCTGCTAGAGCTTAGCGACAGAGATGGATCTCATGCCTCAGGCAGGGAAGTTTATTGGAAGAAATGGTATTGACTCCAGACCTGGCATTGGAAATGTCCCCTAATGCAGAAATGGGTGCTGACATTTGTGTCCAGGCTCAGCCTGGTTTGAATGACGAGACCACTATCAGTGTGATGCAAACTCAACTTTGGAGGGGCAAAGAGTTATCCCAAATTCATGACTGGTTGTGAATCTGCTCTATCACTTCTGGTATGGTTGATCAATGACAGGCTGCAATGCTGAGCCACTTGGAAATGCTGAAAACCCCAAATGCCACACTGAAGACAAGAGATCCATACAATCCCAACCCTGGGGTACCTTTTCCCCTTAGACTCCAAAGAATGTATGCAAGGCTAAAGGGAAGACATCAGGACTGCACTGGGAATTGATGGCTACGCTATCTATGCCAGATGCGACATGTTATCCCAGGGTGAATGGATCTCTACTGTCCATCATTTAACCTCTTTCCATAAAAAAATAAATGATGCAGCTTTCATGTTAACAGGATCAAAATTTTATGTCAGCTCTCTTACCCACCATTCTAAGCTTAGTTTGGCAATGGTCCAAAGGAGAGAGAAACCATAAAATGCCAAGTGCTGCAATCTCAGTATATCCCATGCAATTTACAGCCATTTTTAAATTTCATTTTTCTTTACAGAAGATTTTTTATCAGTTTTCAATCTCTTATAAATGTTTTTGTAGCATTTGCTACCATAGAAGTAGTATTAGAAGCAAAAATCTTTGTATTGTAGTAGTCCGCAGAAACTCCAGTGGGGATATTTGTAAATACCAAAAAACAAAGCCCACGTTGTCTTTGTCCTGAGCAATTTACATACTGAATCTTGTTGCAGCTAAATTGTGTTTCATCCTTTCTCCTAAATCAAAATGCTTAATAATGAGTAAAGGAGTTATCCTGTAAATACAAAAGGATTCCTGTAGTGCATCACTCTCTTTTTCAGTTCTTTTTTTACTCCTGTTCATTTATTGTCTGCAATTGAATTATATTACTTTTTCACTTCTTCCCAAAAGCAGGTAGGATTCTTTTGCCACATATAATCACATTGGCACAGAAAAGTGTGTTGGATTTGTTTTGGGGGTTTTGTTGTTGTTGTTGTTGTGGTTTTTTGTTGTTTGGGGGTTTTTGGTTTGGTTTGGTTTTTTGCTGGTTGAAAGCTCTTTTCCTGAGTGGTGATTGGAAAAGAATCTTAAACAGCACTTTTAATTTCTCTCCTGTACACATGACACATCATTTTATCTTGATAACCTACCACGGGAATTGTCACTTTGGGATTGTCCTATTCCTCTTGGAAAGTAATTGTTTTTGAATATTACCTTACTTTCCTGTGAAAGGATGGCTAGGTGTGATGCATCCCCAAAACAGCAGCTCTGTACCAAAAACATTCTTTCACAGAAGATCTTTATGCATGTATTTTACATAGGAAGCCAGGCTGTGGTGTATAAGCCTGTAAGGCTCTCACAGAGGATTAGCATGGTTGTCACACTGTGTAGAAAAGATTGATGAACTATGTCAACATGAACAGTACATCACTCCTTCTGCTTCCTAAATTGCCACATAATCAATATTCTCCCAGTCCTCTCTTCCTTTTCTGACATCCATTTAAGGTAGCCCTGTCTGCTCGGCTAAGATGTCTGGTGCTTCACTTTGGTGCTTTTAACAAGGTGCATCAGGATGATTTTCTCTGGATAATTGAACTCTTATCTTAGTGTATCTTCTTGTGGCGAAAAGTGTGAGTGGCACAATTTTTCTGCATTTCCCATCAGTATTTTTGATTGAAAAAAGGACAAGAATGAAGCCAGGTAAAGATGAAATTCCACAGACCTATAATGAGTACAGGAGTGTTCAAGAAAGAGACAATATCTGCCTCTTCATTTCTCTTGCTGCTCTGAAGAAGCAGCACAAGTGAATGATGCTGGTGGGCAGCTGTCCTTCTAAGTGAAAGCACATGCAGCAATTCCTTACATTAAAATACCTCCTTTGAAACAGTGAACAAATATAATCAAACCAAAGGCAGGGTGGACATCAGTTAGCAAAGGAACGGAAGGATGAGGAGGAATGGATATTAAGGATGGAAAGCAACACAGAGAAGCAAAAGGCAGCTGCTGCCATGCTGTTGGGTCATAGGCTGGACTTGATGATCTTGGAGGTCTATTCCAGCCTCAGTAATTCTGTGATTCTGTGAAGAGGCTCAACAAAGCAGCAAAGCTGACTGGATTTATGAGGTGTTTATTTTGCAAATAAACTCTTTTAGTTAAACTTAAACACAAGGAAGGGAGACGTATTCAAGTTAGGTCACACCTCAGCAAATATTTGAGAGCCGTTAATGACATAACTGTTGGGCAAAACAGATTGGGCTTAGTGTCCTGGTGAGCCTGATGAACAGGTTTGGACAAACCTGAGGCAAAACCTGAGAATGAATCAGAGCAGAGGAATATAATCTCTCTTACTGAGAAACTGCTCAGAGAAATCTATCAAACAAATTTAAGCAAGGTGTTCATAAAAGGAATAAATCTAGCATGCTATTGATTTATTGTCTTCCTGTAAATATTTAACTTTTAATTTTTGTCAAATTGTCATGTTCACCTCTTTAACAGCTCCCAAAAGCAGACAGAAATAGCAGAACCCAGCAGAATGCTATGTAAACGTAGTGAGAGATGCTGCGGTCTAACACGTAGCTGTACAAGGACCACAATATCCCAGCTCTGGGAGGGGAATAAGGCTAGAAAGCGGAGAGGTTCTTGCAGTGAATCTAGCCAAAGGAGGGAGGAAAGGCTACACCTATAGCAGATGAACTAAATGGATGTTTTCTGTACCTGTTACATTTTAAAGGGGATCATGTACTTAAATTCTATTTGAATGCCCATCCAAAAGTCAGCACACCCTTGGCAGTACCTGGAGGCAGTATTTGTTTCTGAAAAAAATCTTAATCTCTATTGAGTATGATATGACTACAAGTTCAATATAAAGGGTTCTAGGATTGTAAAAAGTACTTAAACTGTTGAATAAAAGTAGGTTACTCTGTGTTACTTCAGCTGGATAAGTTTTCCTTTGTTTTTGATTTTACTGGTGTGTAGGTGGTAGGTACATTTTCTGGCACCATTAATTAAATGGCTTTCTTTAATCCTACAGGTTTACAGATTACATTTCCAAAACCAGTAAAGTATTTCTACATGTATGCACTACTAGTGATTTTTTAAAGTTTCTCTCTGAAATATGTGTGGATAGACTATAGTCAGAGCTGATCACAAATCTTTTTTGACAGCAGGAGTCTGAAGGAAGTATGACTGGACAACACTTTGTCTTGTTAGGCGTGTACAAATTTGTTTGGTTGCTATGACAAATTCTCCAAAGCCACATACATTGCTGAGATCTCATAGTACAAATGATAGAGGACAAGGTAGAATAAAATGAAGTGTTTATTGGTCTTCAGTGTCTTTCCAAAGCAGCCTATCCTCCCTTTGCCTGTTTTCTCCATCCTCCAAGATTTCTTCATCTGACCACTGTGGAACAAAACTGGAAAATGTCTAGTGTGTAATACAGAATGAGCCAATATAAATTGAAGTTAATGCATAAAACCAGGCATGCTGTCCTTTCTCCCCCCACAACCTGCTGGTTTTTCCTTCCAGTACTGCTGGAGGAAGAATGTTTTTTGTTCGTCTGAGACACTTTTTGGGTCATTCCCATTTCAAAGTACTAAATGTATCTTTTCTAATAGTCAAGCGAGTCAACTTGTGCAGACTGTTAACCATTTTCTTAGTCTCTAAAAATAAATTTTAGAAAGAGACTGAAGACCAATTTACATATTCATATTCTCAATAAACACAAGGTTATTACGTTAACAGAAGTTGGAGAAAAAAAATCCATTTGAAAAGAAGGTGTCCCCTGGCTTTAAATGAAAATAAGTTGAGAAAATTTGGCTTTCTAGGAGGCAAAGTTAAGTATATGTAGAAAGCCTTCACAGTCAGAAGATATTCTTAGTGTTTGTGTGTAAAAAGCATGGTGCTAAGGAAAACATACCAAAAACCCAACAAGTCATAAGGTCTATAAGGTTCAAAAATTCCAAAAGTTGCAGACCAAGTTGGCAGTTGCTGCTTGTAAGGTAATTCAAGAGTGGAATATCATATGGTGTTAACTGTCGGGACTGAAGTGCTTTGGTGGCGATGTGTGTGGGAAGCCTGAACAGAGCCTGCTTGCAATGTGGCTAACAATTAAAATTGTTTTGCATTACATTCACCCACAAATTGAAATACATGCAATATTTATTCTAGTATAGTTTTTGGCATAGTTTACACCTCTAACACTTTGAACAATTTAAGCAAGCCTGGGGATCTTATCAAGGGCAGTAAATTAGAACATTTTGTTTGTAGAAAAAGGATTTGCTGTACTCCACTGCAAAAGCCAAGCCAAAGTTGAACTATGTCCTTTAAAAAAAAAGAAAATTAAAACCTTTTCATAAGATAAACTGTCTCCATCTAGAAAACAGTTAAATAATGAACATATTGACAGCAGCTGAACATACTTGCCATAGAAAAATATGTAATTTTCAATGAATTTGGATTAAGGTTTTTCCTCTCATTTTATTACATTATAGAAATATATATTATATATATATATATATATAAAAATATATATATTTTGGTGGTGCTTGAAAAACCAAACACAAATCTTGGAAACAGTTAATAATTTTAA
>JAAGNO010004177.1:8949-23385 GCA_033439905.1 Ceryle rudis | reverse complement strand
GGCATCATCCCTGGAGGTGTTTAAAAAATGAGTGGAGGTAGCACTTGAGGCTATTGTCTAATGGATGGATAGATGTTGGGATGAAGGTTGGACTTGATGACCCTAGAGGTCCTTTCCAACCCTAAAGATTCTATGATTCTATAATGAAGTTCAAATAAATGCTACCAAAGGAAGGTTCTGGTTTTTATTCTTTTCTGGGGGACTATATAAACATTTACTGTCTATTCATGTTAAAAAGCAGATTTTCTTTGTATTTAAACATATTATCTATATTTTTTCTTCCTGAACTGTAAAGGTTAGTTTGTTGTTTAATTTTGCCCCAAATCAATATTCTTAATTGCTAATATATTTTGCAGTGTGGGAAATCTATTTCTAGAATACTTGCAATTAGGAATAGTTTGACAAAGCAGGCTTTCTGCTTGATCAAATTCTTTATACACTATTTTGTCTTTACAAAATTGGAGGTTGAATGTGGATTTTTCTTTTTTCAAACAGTTTCCTAACAACAGACAACACTGCCTAGAAAATATTCATTTCAGGTTAAATTTTATCAAGTAATACATGCATAGAAACTTTATCACAAAAACAAAAGCAACTCCTCCCCCCCCCCCCAAAAAAAAAAAAGGTGAAGCGAAGACTTGTTTGACATACAGAAAAAGAGAACCAAAGGACCCTGCAAATCTAATAAATTCTTCAAAGTGCCAGATGTTATCCAAATCAAGAGAGGAGCAAAAGGGAATTGCTTGACTCTTCAGCAAGGATTTATTTCTCACTTGACTTGGTTGAAAAACAGACAGGAAAGCGAACAAGATCTTGAACTGATATACATCCTTATATTACCACCCAATTCAAAAGAATAAACAGATTTCACAGCATCTGAGATTTAGCCATCAAGAGATCAAATCATAACAGACTTTTATCACTGAAAAAACCCCAACTTAGTAGCCTTGAAATCTGTTCTGTCAGAGTTCCCACTCATAAGACCAATGGTTTGAATGTTGTGTCACATCAAGCACTAGTTTGAAAGAACTTCTTTCTTGCATCAAGCCAATTTGTCCCCAGTACTGAAACAGTTACACTAAGACAAATCAATTAAACAGAAAACTTCTTTTGCTTTGGGGTGATACCTCTGCAGTCATTACTCTGCTTTCAGGAACCTTACAACTGGTTGAGAACACATACAAATTCTCCAGTAAGATCACACTGTAAATATTTTTTAATCTTTTGTGAAGAGCCAAGCAGACTAAATTACCATATAAAATATTGTTTGCATTGGAATGAAATAACTTACATCACGTAAAATCATTCTTTCTTTCACAGAGAAATTTGCAAGGAGTCTGAGGTTTAACAGCTGTATCATAAATTCCCAGTGAAGACAGAAGTTGCACTGCTATGGCACATAAACGTATTCATATTCACTCCATTATTTCCAATGGGAAATATCCACGACCCACAAAATGACTCTAAACACTTTTAATATGGTTGTTGTATAAAATTATCATAGAAGAGGTTCTGAAAATATGTGCAGGGTTTTTTGTTGTTGTTACTTGCTTTTTTTTTTACTATTTCATATAGCTTTATTATTTATTTTTACTGTAGTTTTCTCTTTCCTATTGTAATTCATAAATTCTCAGGGAAACATACGTTCAGCTGTCATCTAAACTGAGACCTGCCTCACCAGTTCAGTGGTGGTTGTAGACCACCTGTAAAGACAAAGTCTGCTGAAGAAAGCCAAAGAAAGATAAACTATTAATAATCACAGCAAGAGAAGAAATTCCTTAGACATGTGGTTTTTTTACCTTTTCCACATGACCATAAGTTGCTGAGCACCTAGTTTACTCCTGACTTGAATGCAGAGATGAATAAGTGATTAGACTGCACAAGGGGAGTGGTTGGTGTATTTCCTTATTGAAAGTATATCCAGGTTAACAGAACACTGGTCCATAGAAGATGTAGGACTTCAGTTATGTGGGCCAAAGGGGGAAAGCAAGCAAGCCTCTGTGTGCCTTTAAGAGGTTTTATTTGAATCTTGTAATTTTTGATGTAGCTAAAAAATAAAGATGCAGAGAAAAATCATGTCTTTTTGCTCATAATCATTTGCTATTTTCCTGTTAAAAACATGCTGGGATTTTTTGTTTCTTTCTTTGGGGGTTTCTTGTTTTGTTTTTGCATTGCTTTGGTTTGGGTTTTTTTGTTTGTTTGTTTTCCATTTTTCCCTTTCTTTTAAGTTCAAACTTTTCAATTTTTAAACTAACCTGTGTGTCTATTTCAGTATGTCCTAAAAATCTGATATGCATTAGGTGTATTCGTATCTTAAGACCAATGAATCTAGTACACACAAGTACTGGCAAATAAAAATGTAAAGTTTACAAATTAAAGTTCAATGTTCATTGTTTGTTTGGAGAGGTTAGGAGTGTTAAATTGAATAAACTGACTAAATAGTTATTGTGGAAATTTTATTAAAAATAACTGTTAATGCGCTTTAGAAGGGAAGATACTCTAATTCTTGGTCTTACAGAAAAAAGGCTGCATTTTAAATGTTAGCTGTTTGACAGAGTTTTCTTTGCCATGATACCAGAGGATAAAACACAAAGAAAGCCAAATTTGGGAAGTACGCCTTTGAGCTGTGACTGAAAATGCCCCCAAACTCTAAGCAGTAGACTCCAAATGTGTATGCCGGACACCCAGACAAGACTTCTTCACAGTTCAAGTTTGTCAAGTATGACATTTGTTCATGGAGACTTCAAACCTTTCTAGACAAAACAGCCAAGAGAAACAAGTCACATAAAACAGAAGGGATAAACCAGCAGCAGGAAGCAAAGTCGGTACCATCCGCACTGCCGCATTACAGATGCAAGCGATAGCAGCACTCACACCTCTGACTGCTCTGAGGGGCCCGTGATTTGACACCAGGGTGAAGCTGAGCCCTGCAAGATCACTGTTTTGGATAGCAGCTAGACATGGATCTCAGTGTGGCCTTATTGCCAACTGGCAGTACTGTCTCCATATTTCTTTCAAAATATGGTGTGTTTACTTGTTTTTTTTATTCCAACTTGCTATCCCTCTAGTAAAAAGCACATGACTTGTGCTTGTGATGTCTGAGTCTGGATCAACTCTACTATGTAAATACAGAGGCTATCTCTTGAAGAAACATTTTTAGATGATTTTTGAAAGCACTCAATATAAACAAAACTCCTTGGTCCTATTATTATCTGCTTCTTTTCCAAGAATTTATTTGGTTTTTTAAACATAGTCTTAAATTTTAGGTTGGCTTCCCTAGCTTGGCATGTCTTCATGTATGCACATTGTACAGTTTAATATCATACTATAAAAATTTCAAGATCAGCTGTTCTGAAATTCCTTAAAATACATCAGGAGTCTAATGACGAACATTTCTCAAATGTAAACAGAAATACTAAAAGGATTATAACCATTAGAATCGACTTTTGAAGTGCAGTAGACTGCTAAACAAGGAACAATTAGAACTAAAAGAAGAACTGGAATAATGAATGGGTTAAACAAAATCTCATTTTCAAAGCCTGCAGTAAAAACAGACTACTGGTTACTTTTTTGTCCTCTCTTTGCACAGCCATGGCAGTCATGGCTATGAAAATAAAAAAACTCATGTACTTCATTATGATATAAAAACTTAGAATGCATGAAGGAGAAGAAACATCAGAAAATACAAACAAAACCTGAAATCTGCTTGAAGAGTTGGTATCTCCTTGGTGTTGCATGTGCACCATGTCTTTAACACAGGGATTTTTGTTGTGGGTTCATTTTTATTTTTAATTCACAACAAAATATGTTTTCTCTAATTTCCAATTTAATATAATATAATACACAGCCCAGGAGGCTCCTGGAGTGTGTGGAAGATAACTTCCTGACTCAGCTGGTAAGTGAGCCTACCAGGGGAGGTACCTTGCTGGACTTGTTTACAATGAGAGAAGGATTGGTGGATGATGTGGTGATCAGAAGCCATCTCGGGCTTATCAACCATGAAATCATAAAGTTCTTGATTCTTGGCCAAGTAAGGAGAAGGGTCAGCAAAACTATTACCATGGACTTCCAAAGGGCAGATGTCAACCTGTTTAGAACACTGGTTGAAAAAGTCCCTTGAAGTAAAGTCCTAGAGGGCAAAGGGGTCCAGGAAGGCTGGACTTTTTTCAAGAAGGAGCTCTTAAAGGCACAGGAGCAGGCTCTTGTAAGACAAACTGGCAGGGAAATTGACTGGCCTGGCTGAACAGGGAACTTTTGCTGGGACTTCGGAGAAAGAGGAGAGTCTACCACCTTTGGAAGAAGGGGCAGGATACTCAGGAAGTGTATAGGGATTTAGTCTTTGGTCACAACAACCCCAGGCAACGTTACAAGCTTGGGGAGGAGGGGCTGGAGAGCTGCTTGGTGGAAAGGGACCCGGGAGTGCTGGTGGACAGCCAGCTGAACATGAGCCAGCAGTGTGGCCAGGTGGCCAAGAAGGCCAATGGCATCCTGGCCTGGATCAGAAACGGTGTGACCAGCAGGAGTAAGGAGGTGATGGTGCCTCTGTACTCGGCACTCGTGAGACCACACCTTGAGTACTGTGTCCAGTCTTGGGCACCACAGTCCAAGGAGGACACTGAGGTGCTGGAGCAGGTCCCGAGAAGGGCAACGAAGCTGGTGAGGGGTCTGGAAAGCATGCCTGATGAGGAGAGGCTGAGGGAAGTGGGATTGTTTAGTCTAGAGAAGAGTAGACTGAGAGGAGACCTTATTGCTCTCCACAAGTACCTAAAAGGAGGTTGTAGCAAGGCTGGTGTTGGTCTCTTCTCCCAAATTTCTAATGATAAAACGAGAGGAAATGGCCTCAAGTTGTGTCAGGGGAGGTTTAGATGGGATATTAGGAAGAAATTCTTCACTGAGAGAGTGGTGAGGCACCGGAACAGGCTGCCCAGGGAGGTAGTGGAGGCATCATCCCTGGAGGTGTTTAAAAAATGAGTGGACGTAGTACTTGAGGCTGTGGTCTAATGGATGGATAGGTGTTGGGATAAAGGTTGGACTTGATGATCCTAGAAGTCCTTTCCAACCATAATAACTGTATGATTCTATGATAGTAAATGCATTTTAAGATTCAAAATCAAGTTTTTATCATTCCCATTTATGCATCCTTTCCATTAGGAATGACTCTGAACTGGAATACAGGTACCAACTACTGATCATACATAAGCCATAAAATGAAATAATTCTCCTAAATGGAAAGCATGCATCTTTCTTAAATGAAAATGTATAAAGAAGTAAGATTTTACCTTAGTTTTTACAAAATTTTGCTGCCTAATGCATAACCAAAAACAAACCAACAAACATCCCCTTAATGTAACAGCATTATCTAGTCCTGTCAATAGATTTTCATTGTTGTTCCTGACTCATAATCTCTACAATTTAAATAGAAGTTGTAGTCATATTTTACAATCCCTTGGTCATTAGAAAATAAGATGTGAAAAAAAATATAAGTTTTTCTGCCTTTTGGTTTTTATACTGCCTACAGAGAAATTATTCAGACCTTAAAATTTACAAGAAAATTGTATTTTGTCCTGAAACTCCCCAAAATGGCAATGTTTATCTGGTTGTTGGAGAGCAATATATGATTTCCCTATCATCAGTTTACCTTCTGTCTTAAAAAAAAAAAAAAGGTGGAGAATTTATTTTTAGAGGTCAAAATAAAGCCCATATAACTAAAATGGTCTCAAGCCAAGTTATTTTTTAATAGACCATATAAAACAAAATGGTACACATTTCTTCTTTGCTGCTCAAACATAGGTGACTTTGTCATCATCCCCAGTCCCCTGCAAACACTAACCTTCAGCTTACTAAATTAAAGCATTCAATGCAATCCCTTCAAAGAAAATGTGAAAACATGCCTTGTCTATAGTAATGGGACTAACTATGCTATTTTTTTGCCCATTTTGTTTACTTTCTTCTAGTAAGTAGTTTGTGTGAATGACATAACTATAGATGGAATCATTTTCTTATCTGAAGTACCATTTCTACAGATTTTACAGTTTGTACATCAAGGATTTGCATTGGACAAGACAGCCTTATGCACTGAATTGTATCACTGTCAACGTGGTGCTGCTGGACTAAATAATTGTCTGTAAACTTGCCCAGGATTGACAAAATACTTGACTCCACCATAAAGCGACTGTGCATCTATACTGGGGAAAAAATTCCATTGCTGTGATCCCATATCTTCACTCCAGACATTAAGTCAGAGGACAACAGAACGGGCTGGTGGTGTATCAATATCAGTTAAAGCTCCTGAATGTCAGAGTATTCAGTTATTCACTTAAGGGTAGAAATATCTCAGGACAGCAATTAATTTAAAATGCTAGTAAAAATATATATAGGGGGTTCTACCTGATAATGTTTATTATTTTCTGTCAAATTAAGAGAAAATTATAATATTCTGCCAGCTGGAAAGAATATCATCCACATAATCAAACTTGTGTTAATAGGAAAATAAAAAGTGAAAACCAAACATAGTTATTAAAAAACCCCCAAACAAACAGCAACAAAAGCACTCTGACATTTATATAAATATTTGATGTTTTAAATAAATATTTACCATAATGTGACAGTATACTTGACAGTTGTCATTCACAGTCCTATAAAAGGAAGGTAAATGTCTGCCAGAATGTATGACCTTGAAAAAAGATTGCACTGAAAGTCTTTAACTTAAGTAATATGAGATATAAAAGAAATTACTTTTAACCTACTTTCCAGATTTATTAGAAAAGAAAATGGGAAAAAGGACCAAAAATGTTAACCAATCAAAAAAGTTCTATTTTACAAAGCTAAGTTCGGCAGAAAGATTGTTTTGACAGCTATACTGCATTTCTATTTAAGAAAATGTTCTTACCTAACAGTTTAGCTGGTTAAGTGCTATTTGATGACTATTACTGATTGACATAGACTGACAGAACTAATTGGAAATAAGAGTGACTTACATTTACTACATTATTCTTTAGAGTCCTCAGGTACCTTTAAAGCGTTGTTGAAATATATTTTAGAATAGATTCTTTTTTTTCCTCAAATTAAGATGAAAATGTAAGGTACACTGAAAAAGTTACAGTTTGTACCAACACCACCCCCCCCCCCCCCAAATTCTAGTATCTCCAGGATAGATATTCTCTGCAAGTTTCAACTTCACGTACGAAGATTTCCCATCATCTTCAGACAATCCTCATTTAATGCAACAAGAGCAACATAGTTCACATAATGTGTATGTGAAACTTTAAGTACAATGGCTAATGATATATAAATATATGCATGTCTATTTTGATTTACTAAGAAAAGACTATCTTCAGATAAAATGGGAGAGGAAAATAATTTCAGGATAATTTCTTGACTTCCATTTCAGTTTTATGCATTAAAAAGTGGGACAGTGAGGGGTTTTCCCTCCTTTGGCATTTTTGTTTGTTTTTTTAAGACACTGACATATAATACAGAAAAGAGGAATAGGGTACATACTGACTTTGAGGGTAAAAGACTGCTTGAATTTCATTCCAAGTACCTTATGTGAAAATACAGCATTAATAATAAATACTTTCTAAAGGCTATAGATGTTATCTACACAATGGAGCTGTGAAGATGAATCCTAAACCTACAGTAGGAAAAAAAAACCCAAAATATAAACCCCATGCTTGTAGAGGACACAGAGTTAAGAGGAAGCAAACATTCCGAAAAGAGGAAGAAAAAAAAGTAATGTTAGCATCAGAAAATGAAATAAGCATCTGTATGCATTATATTCTTTGTAACAGCATAAAGGCCAAATTAACTCAAAGCAAGAGGACTTGCATGGTTCAAAGAAATCAGTGTCCAAAGAAGTTGGCATTAGTCATAAATTTAAAAAAAAAAAAAAAAACAAAAAAAAAACCACAGAAAACCACCAAAATTTGTTCTTATTTAAAATATCCTATTTAAATTATGGTTCACTTAGCTATTAATTCCATCAGCTACAATTTTCACATTGTATCTTCTTTTTCTGTATCCTTCTATTTCTCAGCAATATTCCTAAATTATTTTCATTCAAATATCTGTAACATTCTGACTTAATATCAGAGATTAACTAAATATCTAAGAAAAAAGTTGAAAAAAATTCATGGCTCTGAATTTCTTATGTTGTAAAACAAATTAATAATCCCTGTAGAGGAATGGTGCTTTTTCCAGTTCTTCCTCTTAAAGCAAGTAATACATTACCAGTACTCAGAAACAGGACAAGGATGCAGACTGAAAACGTATGAATAAAAACACTAAATCAGTAAGAAGCATCAAGAAAGTGTAGTAAGAAAGAGGATACTGTACTAAACATGAAGTGCCACTACTATCAGCAGTCTTTTGAAAAATATATCGTCTTTATCTGAAATTGTAGCAAGGCTGAAATTATGCCTGCTAACATGTCTTTATGTTATGTGATGCATTTTTCAGCATGGATACATTTTATAGGGTGAATTCGTTTCTTTGTCCTATACAAACATCCATTTGAAACTGATTTACAGCTCCCTTTAGTGTTGGTGAAACACAATTTCTTCATAAAGCTCACATCTCGAGGGATTGAGATTGATTGTTTCACACATTATATGGTGACAAAAAGATTTACAGTTTTTGATCAAAGCTACCAGTACAAGCATAGGCGTCGGGTGGCATTATTTCAAAGACGGTGCACATTTTAAGATGAATTGGGTCCTAACAATGACCTCTGGTGAGATACGAGGCTTAAAGTATAAAGTCACAATTTGTTCTGACATTGTTTCATTGCCGTAGTCTGGCTCTTCATCTCGAGTATTTAATAAAGAGCTGATAGTCATTTTATATCACAGAGTTCAGCATTTTATTGAGAAGGATATGCTTCTGTGACCAAAGAAGCACAAAATATGGAGAACAACCTTGTACAACACAAAGACATAATCCAAAGCTATAGATTTTTTCCTATTTATTTTGCTCTCAAAAAGAACAAGAAAAGTAACAGAGACCAAATTATGACTTTTTATACCTGAAAAAGCCACCTATTCATTTTATAAAGAAGAATTATATAAAAATTAATTTGATTGGTATAGGACTAGCTCAGAATTCTGCAGCCTTATTTCTGCATCAAATTGTACCTTTCTTTTGACATAACTGTCAAAGGAACAAGTGTAGTGCAGTTCTTTTGTAGAGTTCAGCCTGAAATCAAGCAAACTGATCCATACTTTTCCTTTTTTCAGAATGTAGAAATAGCTTCTTTTTTTTTTCTCATCCTCATCTATAATGGCTAAAGAAGTAATTCTTTCTCTGCAATCATTCCTCTTCAGTCCTGGGCCAACTTTTAATAATTCATTTATACTTCAGAGACATGTCGAGATTGCTAATTAGCTAAGAGACTGATTTTATGCATAATAACTTGATGTGTGTCTATGCTAGACAGATGTGTACAGAGTTACAATATTCAAACCCTTGAAACTGTCATATGCTCTAGCAACTTCTGCTTAAATAGAATTAAATAAAATAAATAAAGCCTTTTCTTTTTCACAAGGTTTCAAATCAATTTTCTTGAGATTGTTTAGAAAGACATTGAAGGCAAATGGATAGAGTTAAAAGCATTTAAAGATTTTAAAAAGAAGGTTTTATTCCAAACATATTAATTATAACTGACATTTCTAGTTAACATATATGTAGTTATGTCAGATATACTCAAAACAGTTCATTTAAAGTTCTGTAGTGAAAAAAACCCACAACTGATGATGAACTTCAGCAGCTATTTCAAATGATGAGAATAGCTTATTTTTCTTTGGACTGGTGTAGTTTCGCTCCTGTAATTAGTTCACTCCCAAGTGGGCATCATCACACTACACTAAAAAGTTGAATCACTTTCAGAGTGGACTTTTCAAATGGTCATAGCCTGCCTCTTTCCATAAACAGGAAAATCGGTCTCTGAGGACCGATTGCTTCAAGCTCATTTTGTTCTCATGCATGCCTGTTTAGAAGGAACCATCTTCTTCCCACTTTTCATTAATTTCATACTCCCATATACTTATATTTTGTATTTGAACATTAAGCCTTCCTCCCCTGTCAAATATCCATGGACAGTTTCAAGGGAAACATGCATTTTCATATGTAGCAGCTGCCAGAAAGACAAATCAGTGTGATTGTCTTGCCTTTTTAAAATATTGTAGCTTTTCTGTAAGTGTTTATATCATGATTATAATGCATGTTGAATGAGCATAGCTTTTCAAATAATGTTCTCCCTTATCTTTAATTTGTTTTCTGCATTGATAGGCATAATCAATAATTCATCAATTTGTGAATTCATAAGCATGCCTCTTGTAATGTATTCTTTTCAAAGTTTTATTTATGTGCCATAATGAAATGAATTCCTACCATACTAACTAGTACATTTGAATGTTTCCCTGCTCTCAGTTTCAAAGCACCACCTGCATAATGTAATGGTATCTTCAAATGAGCTGTTAGGAGTAGACTTCCAAGAAAGACCAGAAGAGATTACCAACTATAAGCAGAATATTAAAGCTATTTCATTTAAAACTGGCATGTCATAAGATTTTTTTGGTCAGCTAAGTGGAAGTTCTGAATAGAAGCATGACAACTATTTTACAGAAATAATCAAATTCCATAAATGAAGCATTACCTTCCTTTGCCTTCTTCCTGGTTTAGCACAGCATGAAGAACAATCAGTTCAAAATGTCCTCAGCTAAACTATCATAAAAGCAGAGAAAGAAAAATCCATAAAGAGTGAAATTGTTGCACAGTGACACTTCTACCCTTGAAGAAAACAAAAAACAAAAAACAAGTCTGTAAATGAATTTTTTGCAACAGGCCCAGGCATGGAGTATACCAAGGCCAACAATGTGGCAGAAACTCTGCAAGCAAAGCATGCAGAGAGCCTAGTGGCAGCTCAGGCTCCCGGCTGCCTTCCAGCACTGAACCAGCTGAGTGGCAATAAGATTAAGTTTGCCATGCCACAGATTCCAGGATGTAGTCAAGACCACCATGTAGGGTAGAAAGAACTTTGTACAGCAGAGAGGAAAGTTGAAGATGATGCATCGCACAAGGGAAAAGTAGCTGAAGCTTTTGTAGTCAGGGCAGGGTGACACACTTTACACAGCCAGCAACAATGAGAAGGTTAATAGTCCCATCTCGCTCTCAATATTCCCTCTTGTCACAGAACAAGCCTTCATCCCCATCAACCAGAGGCTCAAACTAATCTGTGATGGTAGACATGCTAATTGTCATATTTCATTTTCTGTCATATTTCACATCAAGTCATACTGAGAGACACGGAGAATAACTGTATTCCTTAACATAATCTTGTAGGAACTAGCTCTATACACTTACACAAACTTTGATTTTAAATTTTATTTAAAACTTGCCTGTGTTACAAAATGTCACCATGATGGGGAATCTAAAGAGATGATTTAAAAAACCCAACAAACTGTAACTGAATGTTTATGAACATCTTAATATAATGTGTATCAATTCACATCACTGAAGATGTACTGAGATGTGTACTTATGTTTTAATACTATTTTTCTGTTTCTGAATTCTTTCACATTTAGAAATACTTTGGGAGAGTTTTTGCCTCATTTCAACTATTTAGCTCCATGGCCCCTTTCACTAATGACTGGAGTAGAGTGTTTCAGTCTCACATGTTCTGATAAGTTAAAGGGATAGAATATTAATGTATCCAGTCAACACTGTCAGTGAAACCTGCCCATAAACTCAGTCCCTAGAGACTCATTGAGACCCCTGGGTTTCAGAGTACCCTGCTTATCAGCACTACTCCAATGACAGATGGATGCTGGTAGCTTCTGACCTCAGCCACCGATGAAGTGACACGATGATGCAGAAGGAAAAGCAACCACAGTCTGATACAAAACTGTAATTCAATTTTAATGTCCTGAGGTTCAAAGAACCTTTGCATTACTGATGCGAAGTTCTGGGTGAAGTTAAAATGAAAGCATCTTCAGTGGCTTTACAAATTTCTGAACCAATAAATCTGCAGGTTCTTTCTCAACTTCTGTAGTTCACATGAACTATAATTCAAGAGAAAATGCAGGATGGATAGCAGTGTCAGATTAAACTAATCTAAGAATTCTGCACTGTTTTCTTTTCAAAGAGACTGGAGGCATAGAAAAAAATATCATGAAACACAGTCTACCTGCTCTTCAGGTTCAACGTTATTATGATCCAGTTCTGAATGACTACCTAGCAATACCTGTTATTATTTTTAGAGGCTCTAAAAGTGCACTCAACTCAACGGTCATGGTTTATACAAAAAGACGTGCTTTGAAAAATCTTACGTTATGTGCTAAGCAGTTGTCATGAAACAAAGCTTCTCATTACTTCTTTTGACATTTGTTTTAACAGCAAATCTTGACACTACAAGTTTTCTTCTTTGCCTCAGCACTAGATTATTGATATTGGTTCTACCTGCTGAATTCCTGTTCTTAAATGATTCCTTTAAATCACCCAGTCAGTCAGAGGTGGTGTCTGTTGCAAAAGAATTCCAAATACTGTAGCTCAGAACTTTGACTATTCCAAAGTCTACATCTCTTCATAAAACCTAGATTTTCCCTCCTAAACCTTTCCTTGTTTTTAATCCTAAATCCTCGTTGGTACTTTTCAAACTGTTAACATAGAAACCAGTGGATGTATTCACAGGTAATTAAGGTAGAACACAATTATTCCATCACTCCATACAGAACAAATATGATATTTAAAATTGATACACATTTCTAAAATTGAACCCATGCATTTACAGATAATTTACAAGATACTGTGATTTTATAAACATTACAATCTCTATCTGCCCTGTGAAAATTTCTACAACACATATAATGTGATATAGCCATTACAACTGAGTAACTTACAGAACTATTCTACATTTTCCTACACTGAATGAGAATGGGAGGGATTTTGTTGTGCTGTAACCATCAACATGAAAAAAAAAAAATATATCCTTACAGGTAATGTTCTGAGATTAATTCCTGATAAATACTCTGAAGTGGTACTAGAGCTGGAATTCAGCTGCCTAAACCACAGTCATCTACTACCCTTTGATATACCCATACCAGCCTGTGATAGTCCTCTAACGTCTGTGACAAAGGACTGTAGGAATCTCTCACCCTTCCCCAAATGGCATTGGTAAATAATGCCTAGAAATTTTCCCCTTGCTAAAAAACAAACAAAAAAAGGCAGCTGTATTCCTCTTATTGTTTGGGGGGTTTTCAAACATGTTACATAATTATATGAAGCTAAGTCTCTAAACAGTTATACTTCTTTTATACTTCTGTCAGAAATATTAAAAGCATCTATAGAGGTACTGAAAACAGCAATCTTGTCAGCTATGTTATACAGTAACATAAAGAATATGGAAATTGTATGTAATAACATGAATACTGAAATTTAACTATTTTATGAACGTAGCCTATGAAATAACTATGTGAATATGACAATGCACAAACATTTTTGGTGTAAATATGTTCTGATGCTAAAACTCATGGGATGCTCACCATATGCCTATAATTCTTAAAATGAATGCAATCTGCTCTGGAAGACACTGGCACCTCTTTCCAGAAAACAACAGACAAGCACAGATTTGAAAGACAGTATCATTTTCCTAAGCCATACATTAACCTGATAACTGTATTGAGACTGAAAGCATAAGGATCATAAAAGGTGTGAGTCCACAAATCATGAAGGAAGGAGAGTTACCTTGGCAAGGGCATGTTTGTGGGTTTTGAGAAAAGAGACAAGCTGACCTAGAAGAACATTAAAGAAAACCTTGTAAAATGTTAAGACTTCAGGAGGTGAGAGGTGTATTAATTCTAGCTATATCAGGTATCTAACTACCCCTGTAGTCTTGGATTTCAATTTTTCTAGTCTTTATGTGGAAGAAGGTAGTTATGTAAGGTGCTGGTGTCACACTGGTCTGCATTTCCTTGTTTTTTGGAGGTTGTTTTTTTAAGATATGTTTTCTCAGAAATATAATTACTTCCTAGTACACAGTAATGTCTTTCAAAAAGTTTTTTCAGTTAATGCTTCAGAAAGAAGCATGTGAGTCCTGAAGCAAAATTAGGTCTTTTAAACATTTTTCGCATAGTACATAGAGAGCTATAGTCCAGGCACAGCTGGACAGGGAAAGGCAAACTGTGATTTTATTGTGAGAGATGGGTGATCTATACAAAACTGAAATTAGGAGGACTGCAGCAGATGGGGAGATGAAGGTGATGGATCAAAGGCAAGTGAGTTACTATTGTTTCAGAAATTACCACCAGTTACCTGGAGTACTGTAACTGACATGACACAAGATCTCATCCTGTCCCAAATATAAAATTTATTTAATTCAACAGTTAGAGCACACAGGGAAAAAAAAAAAAAAAAAAAAAAAAAAAAACAAATTAAAAAAAAAAA
>JAAGNO010004176.1:30668-61904 GCA_033439905.1 Ceryle rudis | reverse complement strand
GGCCGCCGATGCGCGGCCTGGCTTTCTCCCGGCAGCCCGGGAGATGCGTGGCTCTGGCGCTGGGCGCCGCAGGGGCCGGGCTGGCGGGCCTCGGCCGGCGGCTCCCCATAGGCTTGCGGGCTGAGCCGACGCAGGAGGGACGCCGGCTCCCCCCTACGTTGTGGCGGTAATGTCTCGGAGAACCTGCTTGTTACAACGCGGCTCGTTTTTCCTTCGTTGTATGGCAGCTCTGCCTCGCTCTGGCTAAACGCGGAATTAAAAGCTTATAATTAGTTGTATTGGCAATTAGTGATGTTTAAATTGCCAGGAAATTTGGAATTTCGTTATCCAATGGAGTGCTTTTCCTTGCCTCTTAGTTCAGAGGACCTGTGCATTCTGGGTGTTGGAATTGATTTATCTTTTTCCAGTAGGAATGCCGTGAATTGCTACTCTCTTGGCGTTTCTTCCCATTGTCTTTGTATTTCAGTGATGAGTGTCTTCTTTACAAAGCTGTAGCACCTGCATGTAGGAGGCATTTGGAGTTGTTTCTTTTTCTGGTTTTAAGTGTCTTTCATGTGACTTTTGAGAAATCCTATATCTTTCATGCTTCCTACACTAACAGTGCTGTATGTAAAGTACTAGAGGATGTTCAGGGAGACGGAGTTGTGTGTGGGTGACCTTTTGAACTCATGTCCTGC
The DNA here is from genome assembly GCA_033439905.1 of Ceryle rudis. Classification (NCBI taxonomy): domain Eukaryota; kingdom Metazoa; phylum Chordata; class Aves; order Coraciiformes; family Cerylidae; genus Ceryle; species Ceryle rudis. The sequence continues at coordinate 61,227 of JAAGNO010004176.1, read as the reverse complement.
AAATTCTTACTCAAAGAACAGGCACAGAAACTTTAAAGAAATGCATCTATGTCATGTACTTCATCTGTGTGACCAGCTGTAAGATCTGTAGGATAAGAGTCAGGAGTGGTGGGGGTTTTTTATAGGTTATTGCATCTGCAGTAAGAAGTTACATACATATTTGAGCTTAGGATTAAAAAGAAAAAAAAGCTTCACAGGAAGATTCTATATTGTGTTTGTTTCTCCGCTTTTAGGTAAAACAGTTGTTTATTATGACTTTGTAGCATGTCTCAAAGCCTAGTACTGATTTTCTATACTACCTTCAAATTATGCAGTAACACCTGTGATGTTACAGCAAAATCTGGGTCCTGTGGTTGACAGCAGTAGCTCAGCTTCTTGTGGGTCAGGCTCCCATCAGTATGTCCCTCGTGTGCTGTTCTTTGATCCTCTGAACTCATATAAGGAGAAGGTGCACAGTGTTGACCGTATTTATTCCTCTGTGTGAGTTGAGCAGTAATCCATTGCACAGCTTGAACAATTTTTCTTCTTGTATCTCAGAATTGTATATCGGTGAAGAAATAAGCTTTACCAAGACTTTGTTTTTGAAAATGCATGTAATTATGGATTGGCAGTTTTGCCACTGAAGTGCAGATCCGTATGAAACGGAGTTAATCTACTTTGCAACAAGAAAGTAACCTTATATAAACTGATTGTTCAGGAGGTGAAAAATGCAGGTGAAACCAGTCTTGTTGCACAGCATGGTTTTGGAAGTGAAGTTTGACTAGGGCAGGGAGGTAAATATTCTTACATAAAGATTAACTAGGATCATGACTGTGAAACCCTTTTCACCCTGATGAAGGAGGGTTCCTGTATAGGATCCACTACAGACAAGACTCAGGAAGACTGCTTTCATAAAAAAGCTCCTGAATGCCCCGGCAACAAATTATGAGTTTTGACTTGTGAGTTTCTAATAACTGGGCTCATCCAATTGGTGAACAGACACTGCAGTGCCCTCTGAAGATGGAAACTTTCAGGCAGAATCGTGAAGTCATTGACATCTGAATGCAGCTTTTTTGTATGAGAATATTCCTACCTATGAAAAAGTTACTAGGCCAGGCTTCCAATAAATGTTGAAAGTTTATTGCAGTTGCAGTAAGAATTTCAGTTAGAGTAGCTGTCATCCTGAAGGCCTGCCAGCCAGCATCATGTACTTAGTCTTAAAATGAACACCATCTTCATCAAGTTCTTTGACTTGTGTAGTAATATGTTGAAATTTGCAGATGTGCCTTGTTGGAGTACAATGGTGGTCCGTGTTTAGTGGAGGGCAGATTTTAGCTGTTTGTTTGTCCACCTGCCTTGCAAGTAGCTTTAAGAAACAAAGATATCTCTGGATGCAGCTATTTTATTTTCATGATATCTTATGCAAATACTATTAGTTACTTCTGTCATTTGAGGTGTCACAGTTAGACTCGTTCTCTTCAAAAGGTAAGTCATTAATGCAGAGGAAAGGTTATTGCTCGTAGTAAAAAAAAGGTCCTGCTTATTCTCCTGTAGTTGGTCAGGTCCTTGAAGCAGGTTCTTTGGTGTGGGGATGTTAGAGGTAGCTGTGATAACCCTGGGTATTGGTAAGGCTGGAGACCACAGAGGGTGAGTTTGCAATTTTAAGAACTAATCTCTGTATGTGGTTAACTTTTTTGTTTTTAAACGTATGCCCTCCTTAAGCCAGTTGGGAAAAGCCAGAGTCCTGCTGCTTTGTGCTACTGTCCTGCCTCCATCTCTGAGGAGGAGGAAGCGGGTGTATATAATGCCCATGACAGCATATCACTGTCAAGGAATTTTTGTGTGGCGGATTATAGAGAGACTTCAGTGACAGATATAAAACCACATCATGATGGATGTAAAATCTAGAGGTAACTTGTGCAGGATGTGCTGTAGGTGATGCTTTGTTCTCAGCTCTCTAAATCATGAACCTATGCCACAGCAGCTTCAGTGGTCTTTTTGGGGGGTGGGGGGGGGTGGGGGAGGGACAGGTAGTTAGCATAGTAAGCACCAATGAGCTGCAACCCAGTGGTTAGTTTGAGATGAACAGAATTGGCCAGCTAGTTTTGCTTAAATTCCTTTGTGTCAGGAAAAAACAATTCTGAAGTGATTTTCGTGGAAAAGCAATGGACGTTGCGCAACTTGCTGGCAATTCAGGCATAGACACCCTGTGGTGAAACACAGCCCTCAAAACTGCTGGGCATGCATGTAAGCAGAAGTTTTGACTGCTGAAAACTATTTTGTCACTGGGGCAGTCCTGTAGAGAACTGAAAGTTCAGCTCTTTGACAGCAAATGTTCAGAGGCAGTAACGTGGTAGACATTGTCCACTTGCAAACAGTGCTTTTACATTCTTCATAGATCAGATGAAGCAGTCAGTAGCAGTTGTTGAAGAAACTTAGTCCAGGTGACTGCTGTTGTGTGATAAATGATCTCCTGTGATCTCCCTCCTCATCAGAAGCTTTCATATTTTGGTTGTCTATAAAGTTAGGTTCTAACTAAAATTAACGCACTTTCTGAGACCATAGAAGATTATGTTTTTAATACCTTCTTCTAACACAAAAAAATAGCTGTGGCAATTTAACAGCATAATTTTGTCCACAGCAAACTTCTTCCTGTGGTCTGTCATTGGCCTGGGAATAGTGGGGTTTGGTTTTTTTTGCTTTCATACCTGGATACTACATAGCTATCACTCTTAACTTTCAAATTCCTGGTGAATTTAGAGTATTTTCAGAATGAATGTCCTTAATAAGTCGCTTGCATGGTCCTACTACAGTAACTCCTGTCGGATTAGTCAAAAGTTGATTAAAGTTAAATAGAGAATAGTTTTGAACAAGAAATCTTTTTTTTTCTTGTTTGTTTCTTTTTATTTATCTTGTGACTCCCAGTGGTTGAAAGGGCCTCTACTTCATTGTTGTAGAGTTATTGTTTGGGATGATGTATTTTCATTACTTGTCCTGTAACTGAAATTCCTTTAAGTGATTTGGGAAGGTCTGCTTGCCTCAAATGATGGCAGATAAAAAAAAAAAAAATAATAATATAAATTTAAGGAGCATGTGAAAGATCAAATATTAAAGACACCGTCTCAAGTTCTAAGCCAACAAAGATTGAACCAGTTGGAATGTCCTGGCTTCAGGTTTCATGTGGTAACTTCAGTAATTTAGCAAATCTGCTTTCTCCATGAAAGGCCTGTTCTGGACCAGTGGTTTTGGTCTCCTTAAATAAAAGGCCTCCCCAAAATTTTTTTTAAAGAAGTTTTCTCTCCATTAATTTTACAAGAGTACCTTGCATCTGCCAGGTGTATAGGAGTGGGTTTTCATGGGACTCCTGTGACAGTAGTTTACTTATTTGATATTACAGTCTGCAGCCTGATTTTACACTCTGCAGCATCACTGCAGAGCAGAGTGACTATCCTGTGCATGGAAGGCCTCCTCAATGAACTGCAAACCTGTAACTGAAGGCAAGAAATGTTGAGGTGGCAGAGTGGGATTGAGCTGTTTAGGAACAGAAGTATAATTCTGAAGTGCTGTCTCTGAACCACCTTGGTAGTAGTGAAATTATAGCATTTGAGTTTATAGCAAGCGTGTCTGTTTATTAGACCTCAGACAGCCAGAACATGGCAGTTGGGGTGTTACAGATGTAGTGAGTAAGGGTACAAGGGAAGTGTAAGGAGCAGATAACATTCTGCTTTTTTGGTACAAGACACCTAATTTTTCCAACCATAAGTTGTTATTCTTATAGGACAGCTGTTTTGCTGCATGGAGGCCTTCTGTTTGAATTCAGGTATCATCTTTGTGCCGTTCTTGCCCATTGAAACATGTCTCACTTCCCACTTTTCAACAAAATAGCAAACGTACCTTGGCAGCGGCTGTCACAGAGGTCTGTATGCACTAATCCTTGCTGTGCCCTCAAGCACAGAATACATGTTGACACTTTACTGAAATATTGTTAGCTGGTGTAGCACAGACAAAAATGAAATGGTCAAACTTCTGAGCCCCAGCTCTCTGCAGACTGAGGTAGCTGTCATTTATGTGGAGCAGGAACTAACCTGAGTTATTACTTTTTTTTAACTACAGGATATGCTTAATCCATTTTTAACCTGGTAGTATTATTTCAGTGTTAAACTTGACACAATCTAATCCCTGTTGCATTTTTACTTTTACAGAATCTGTTACAAAAGAAGCTGATGATGATGGTGATGAAGATGATGAAGACGACGACGACGATGATGATGATGATTCTGAAGTTAAAGAAGAAAATGGTGTATTGGTTTTGAATGATGCAAACTTTGACACTTTTACGGCCGACAAGGACACTGTGTTGCTGGAGTTCTATGCACCATGGTGGGTTCACAGCCTGCAGTACTTCCTTAGGTGCAGGATGGAGTGGCTGCTGTGGGTTTCATGACAGCATACACCCTAAAAGTGAGCTTGGGCTGCAGTTTTAAAGATGACACAGGAGTAGCTTAGCTACAGGAGAAGCTCTGGACTTTGCCATGGTCCAGGATAGGAGACAGTTCTGGTGGTGGGGAGGTACCCTTTGCCCTATCCCCGCACCATGCAACAGACAATAGTCTGCCCTTTCTCCACGGGTGTGGGTCATGCTGAGGGATCCCATGCTAAGGGAAGCCCTGGTTCTACCCCTGCTCTGTACCTGTCGGGGAACAGAAACAGTACCATTGAACCACGGAAGAGTCGTGCAGTGTGGTCTCCCAGCCTGCTATTGTGTCCTTTGAGCTGGCCCACTGACAACTTGTGCATTTCCTCATCTAGATGGTGGAACGGAGGAGACTTCAGGGGTAGGGGTATTGCTAGAAGGTTTTTCGTTCAAGTTCAAATCTCCCTCCCTGCAGGAAGGGTGTGTGGTGTAAGGACATAGCTCCTTCATAATATCAGTTTAAAAAGTGCTTTGTACATCTACCTAGTGCTGGTAATTCTGCTGACTTACCAGGGTACGCAGTAACACTGGTGTGCTCAGGGGAGCTACAATGGATTTACCTGCATATAACTGAGGTAAACAACTTAGGCTAGAATGTATCTTATGTTGCATTCTTATGGGTAAAAATATGGTTAGTGGGGCAAAACAAGAGTGGAATATATTTTCAGTCAAGTTGCTGAGTTAGTGGTGTAGCCAGAACCTCTCTTCCTTTGTGGCTTAATGATATATAGACAATTTACTCATCTGTCCTTTTCTAGTCTTTGAATAGGGGGGGAATATAATCTGACTTGAGGTGGAGTTGCATCTTAACTAGCGCCACTCTTACTACAGAGAATCACAAACCTGCTTGGCTGTAGGTACTATTTCTACAGGTGTAGTTTGCCTGCATGAAAACTGAATGTGAAGGTTAATTTAGCCATGGTTATCACAGACTAAACACTTTTTTTTTTTACTACTCCCTCCTGCTATTGAGAGGCTAAGGAGTATAGGCTATCTGCTACACACTACTATTTCTTCGTTCTATTCTTCATTTTCCTGGTTTCATCTTCAGCTTGTCAAGCTATAGTCAGTTTTTCTTACATGGGTATTCTTTGTTGTGCTAGCTTTTGCAGCAGGAGCCTCTGTTCTTCCTGAAGAGCTCTGGTGTGGCCAGAGAGAGTAGATGTTGTGATACCATGGTGGGTGTGAGATTTCATTAAGCCAACTTAATTACTTGTTCATTTTTTTCTCTTTATTCAATTTCAGCTTCTGACTAGAGAAGATGAACCTGAATTAGGGAGAAGCTGAAGTCTGAGCAAGACTATATTTAAGGGGTGGGGAGGAAGGAGAATCATGGGACAAGGTTTTCAATATTATTGTAAAAGAAATTAATTTCTTTTTATGATGGCTTTAGAAAACGTGGAGATATGTTGCCTCTTGAATGAAGCGGAGGGACCATAGAAAACGGGAAGAGGTTGAGATTTGAACAAACAGGCCATTAGCTACAGTTACCCTCTATATCTCTCTAGTTGAAAACATAGCAATGCAAACATTCTTATGCTGAGGTTGTGAATATCCAGAAATACAGAGTAGTAAAATTCTCCTGTGGGTCTGTTGTGATTTGTGTATCTACTTATCCTTCTCTGTCAGGTGTGGGCATTGTAAGCAGTTTGCTCCTGAATATGAAAAGATAGCCAAAACTCTGAAGGAAAATGACCCTCCTATTCCAGTTGCCAAAGTAGATGCTACTGCAGCCACTTCACTAGCAAGTCGTTTTGATGTCAGTGGCTACCCAACCATCAAAATCCTGAAAAAAGGCCAACCTGTTGACTATGATGGCTCTCGGACGGAAGAGGGTAAGCACCAGTCCTTTGCAATTCTCTGTAACAAAGAAGAAAGTGTATGCTTTTGCTTTCAATGTGACTGTTTTGAAGGACTTTGTTCTCAAATCACTTAAGCAGAAGTTTGATTTATTTATTTATTAAGCAGAATATTATGAAGGCTGAAATTTTGCTTGTCTTCTCAATTGGCTGCACCCTAGAGGATAATTCTGCAGGTGGTGGGTAGTGCTGTTGCTGATGGAAGGTTTCTAGAAGTATGACTTGACTAGCAAAGGAGGTAGTCTCATGCTTGCTGAAGGATCAGCTAATAAGAAACATGTGGTCTGTGTACTGACTGCATATAAAACCACTTGTTTCTTGTTGAATGTGTCCAGCTTCAGAGGGGGGAAAACTGCCTTTTTGGTCTGTTTTGAGATTAAATTCTTGTGCTGTGGTGCTGCAAAGTACGTATCTGTGCTCTTCAGAAATAAGATGCTCTGTGGGGTGAAGGGACTTTCTTAAGCAATTAAAGACTTTCCCGGCAATACCAACAATGAAGTAAAGCATCAAGGAGCGAGCTTAATTGAGAGTATTCTCATGTAAGCTTAACAGTATTTGGGCCAAGGCCGTGCTTGCCAAACTGATCCTAAATTGTTGATACAAACTCTTGCATTTGATATGCTACTGGTGTGATGACTCAGCTTGCTAATTGAGCTATTGAACTGTCTTTCAGCAATTGTGGCCAAAGTCAAGGAAGTTTCTGACCCCAATTGGACCCCTCCACCAGAAGCGACCTTGGTATTGACCCAGGATAATTTTGACAACATTGTGAATGGTGCTGACATAATCCTGGTGGAGTTCTATGCTCCATGGTAAGCAATAAGGCAGTCACCTGTACTTTCCTAGCTCAGCTGGCCTGAACACTCTTGGTGAACCTGTTTTCTGTTACGTATCTTCTAAAGTGGCTTGCCTTATGCAGGTGTGTGTGGGTCTGATGTATATTAGTGCTAATCAGGACATAAGATCACATCACAAATCACTTGAATACTAGACTGGCTCTGTCTCAGCAAGGGGTGGCCTCCAAAACTACACAGAATGAAAATTCTTCATATTTGCTAATTTGGGAACACATTGAGAGACACTGAAAACCAAAGGTAGTTTGTCTTTAATTTAAAAAAAAAAAGGTGTCTAAAAATTAAGCTACGTATAGTAATGTGGGACCAGACATAGAGGCTAGCCTCAGGTCAGAGAGAGAGGTCTTTCTAGACTGAAGTGTCCTCTATAGATTAAGTAGCCCCATTTCTACATTGTCCATTCTGCAAGACTTAACTCTTTCACTTGTACGTAGCAGGACTTGCGAATTGCAAAAATTTCCTTCTACTTTCCTTCCCTAGGTGTGGACACTGCAAAAGGCTTGCTCCAGAATATGAGAAGGCTGCCCAGGAGCTCAGCAAACGTACACCTCCTATTCCCTTGGCTAAAGTAGATGCCACTGCAGAAACTGAGCTTGCAAAGAAGTTTGATGTTACCGGCTACCCAACTCTGAAAATCTTCCGCAAGGGCAAACCTTATGACTACAGTGGACCACGAGAGAAATATGGTATTGCAACTTCTGCTTTTTCTTACTTTTTTGAGGGCTCACTACAAATGTTTTCATGTATCTATAGGACTTGCTGATTTAACATCATAGCAATGGTAATTGGGGGAACATGAAAAACTGTGCTCTAATACAGAGGCCAGCTGTATAAATTTGTCTCTAATCTTTATAACATCTTATGGTGGTACTACAAGCTCCTTTTAATATAAACTAAGTTAAGTACACATGGTGAAACATGGACAGTATGAAAAAATGGGCAGCCTTAAATTGCGCTGGAACGCACTGTAAGAGCTGGCAAAATATTCAGTATTAGGTTTTGATAAGAGGAAAGATTTAAGACTATCCAAATAGAACTTTGGCTACAGCAGGGTCTGGAGACAGTGGAGGGTCTAGAATTTCAGAAAGGAGGGTTACCTGAAAGATCAGCTGATATCTTTTTGAACTTTAGCTTGGTCACCTCTTCTGAAACCAACCTGAAAGAGAAGATCTAGAAATACAGCTTTAAAGACTTGAACTGAGTTTTTGCTTATTTGGTCTCCTAGTTATTGTGGGAAGGCTTCACAGAAAGCAAGGTATCCATGGGAAATGTATTAAACAGTGTTGTAGAGGAAATGCCTAAATCTTTCAGTTCAATAAATATTCTAAGCAACTTCTGGGGGGCGGGTTTATCTCACAGGTATTGTCGACTACATGATTGAACAGGCTGGTCCTCCATCCAAACAGATTCAGGCTACCAAGCAGGTACAAGAATTTCTGAGGGATGGGGATGATGTCATCATCATTGGTGTCTTTAGTGGCGAGAACGACAAAGCCTATCAGCTCTATCAGGAAGCAGGTAAAGAATGCTTTAAAATACTAATGAAATGTATGTTTTGTTGAGGTTATGCCCAGGACTTGGGCCATGGAGACATCCTTTATTTCCAATCTTAATTTAGTGAGGGAGATTGGAGAGGAATAAGAGGAAGTGATTGAAGGGTGACTTTCTACTTGTACTCAAGAAAAAAAGCTCACACCATATTTTGAGGCTATAACTAAAGCATCAGCCAGTCACAGGAGGTGGCCTTCTCTTGGTATTGTGTCCCTAAAAACATGTGAATGAGAGAGGAGGGAAAATTCCTAGCCAATAAATGAATTGCAAGTTCTTGGCTTAAACTTTGCCAGCTGCTATTGCTTGTTTTGTATTGATAGGTCCAGAGGCTGGGTTCTGCCAAACTTGTTTGGGATGGGAGGGCCTGGAGGAAGAATACGTCAGCCTCCTCTATATCAGGATAGCTAGACCATTCCTGTCAGTGTTTAGTCTTAAAAAAATATTTGATGTAACACATCGATGATCCTGTCAACAATATTTGCTACCCACAGAAAATGCTAAGCACATGAAGTGCTCAGTCCCTTTAATAAAGCCCAGTTTCTCCCATGACTGATCCACTTGCAGACCCTCTTGGTTTCTGCCAGAGCTTTGAGAGCAGTGTGGGCGGTTCTGCCCCAGCTATGCCTGCTTTTGGAGCTGTCTTCATTTATAGTTTGATTAGGAGTTGATTTGGTTGCTTCAGCATGGCAAGATAAAAAAAACTGTTTCCCAAGCTGCCCCAAAGCAAATAGATTGACTAGGTGACCTTGTGAGTTCCTTTACAGCTCTACTTTCTGCTATGTGGGGAGAAGCCCAGAGGAAGGAGACAAACAAATAGCTGGTTTTCTGTATATGTTTTTGAACAAGTAGAATAACCCATCAAGTTGATGGGTTGTTAAACAGCATTCATATAGTACTATTCCAGTTGTGTGTGTAGGCTTCTCAACCCTGGATGCAATTTCAGGTTATTCCATGTCCTATTGAGAATGGGAAGAGGGTTTCCTTGCAGTGCAGTCTCAAGATTTCAGTTGTAGACTGTGAGTTCAATTCTCAATGACCTTTCCTTCTCCCTGACCTTAATTTTTCAGCTAACGGTTTAAGAGAAGATTACAAGTTCCATCACACTTTCAGCAACGAGGTTGCAAAACTACTGAAAGCATCTCCAGGAAAACTGGTTGTCATGCAGCCAGAAAAATTTCAATCAAAGCATGAGGCCAAGATGCGTGTTTTGGATCTTAAAGTGAGTAGCTCGTCCAAAGCTGGCTAAGTTTTTGTGAAGTTCGAAGTTTTTTTTTTCTTTGTATATATGAGCAGTTGGCATCTTCCTGTTGAAAGTACTACCCTAGATGTTTGAAGCAACTTGTTGTCCCTTGAAATTGCATTGCTTTTTTTGAGAGCTTCATGAAATTAACCCAGAGGTTATATACGCAAATAAGTTACCATTGCAATACCCAGTTTAAGGGTAGACTACTAAATTATCTTTAGTGCTCAAGAATTTGAAGAATATGGTGAAAGCATTGTTTATGACGTTCCCTGTTTCTCATTCATGCATGCATCAATATTAGTTTTCGGAAGTGTGTAACAGAAATGCCACTTAATTTATCTGAACTTCTTTCCAAATGTTTTTAAGCAGGACTCTACAGATGGATCGGAGATCAAAGAGCACGTGCTGAAATACGCTTTGCCTCTAGTTGGTCATCGTAAGCCTTCCAATGATGCTAAAAGATATGCTAAGCGTCCTCTAGTGGTTGTCTATTATTCTGTAGACTTCAGTTTTGATTATCGTGTTGGTGAGTTGTATAAGATTATCATTTCTCCACTTGGAAGCAAGCAGTAGGTAACTAGAATTTACTAATCATGTTATATTCTGGTTTTGCAGCTACACAGTACTGGAGAGGCAAAGTCCTGGAAGTGGCCAAAGACTTCCCTGAATATGTGTTTGCTGTTTCTGATGAGGAAGATTATTCTTCTGAAATAAAAGATTTGGGCCTGCTTGAGAGTGGAGAGGATGTCAATGTTGCCATTCTGGATGAAGGTGGCAAGAAATTTGCCATGGAGCCAGAAGAGTTTGACTCTGATGTACTCCGGCAGTTTGTACTGGCATTCAAAAAAGGTACAGTTTCTAAAATGGGGGTTCTCCAAGCCATTTATTGGGGTGGTTTTTTTAACCTTTGCTTTCCAAGAGTTTTTGCTGGGGCAGTGGCTACAATGTGTGACTGAAACCTCAGTGCTATGTGGCTTAAAGCTTTTGCATGTTTTGTTGTTGTAGTTTTAATCTTGGTTCACTAACTTTGCTTGAACTATGCTGTGGCATCTAGCTATAGTCTAAAACTGAGCATGTTTGGCAAGCCTGAAACATCTTTGCAGCTCAGAAATGTGAGTTCATCGCTCATATTTAGGACTAGTATAACAGATCACTGTCCGCTACATTGTGAATGTACAGCCATAAAAAGAGAGAAGGGTTCTAGGGAATTGTGAAACAAGTTGTTGCCCGTATTTCATGAGGTTATTGTGCTAAAATGTCACCAGCAAGATAGCTCATGTTCATCCAGAGGTAAGTTCATTAACTGGTGCAATGCTTATTCCTGGCGGGAGGATGTACTCCTGCCCTTCCTCCTCGGGGGAGGTCCTAAGGATTGCTCTTACCATATTCTAACGATGGTGTGTGTTTTGCTTCCTTCTAGGAAAACTGAAGCCTATTGTGAAGTCCCAGCCAGTGCCAAAAAACAACAAAGGGCCTGTGAAAGTGGTAGTGGGTAAAACTTTTGATACCATAGTAATGGATCCAAAGAATGATGTACTCATAGAGTTCTATGCCCCATGGTGTGGACACTGCAAGAAATTAGAACCGGTGTATACTGAGCTAGGCAAAAAATACAAGAACGAGAAAAATCTAGTCATAGCCAAGATGGATGCTACTGCCAATGACGTGACAAGTGACCACTACAAAGTGGAGGGATTCCCCACTATCTACTTTGCTCCGAGGGACAAGAAGAACAACCCTATTAAATTTGAAGGCGGGGACAGAGATTTAGAGCACTTGAGCAAATTCATAGAGGAGCATGCAACAAAACTCTCCAGAACAAAAGAAGAGCTTTAGATAGGATGAGGGTGGTGAAGAAATTTTTTGTACATTGTAGCTAAAAACAAGTTACTGACAAAACTTGTGTAAGAGAAGAATTAGGCAGTTTGAGCAAGGAGATTATTGAGCAGTAAAGCAATTGCAGTATCTTTTTTTTTTTATATGGCAGAAGAGTTTTTTGGACACTGAACTTCTCTGATATGAATGTCTTACATTAGTTACGGTTTTGATCTTTGGAAAAAAATACAGCCTTTATTTTTTTGTGACTATCTTGAGCTTGATTATTTGACTCCAGTGCAACTGTTTTAAGTTAAAAGGCATTTACCAAAAAGAGAACCGGATCTGTCTGTAAAACAGTTCTTTGTCTTACTTGTTGGTATGTTTATGGAGGGGAGCAGTGTTTTGAGCCAGTCTCATTCATGTGACTGTATCACTGTATTCATTGCTGAGGGTAAGAATGGGAGTTTTCTAAAGTGGGGACTAATTATTCAGTCCTGTTGAGATTAGATGCAGTGATGTGCTGACTACCTGTGCTCTAGACCTGTCTACTTTTGTGCCCCTTTGTAGAGAGGGTGATGATGAGATGGCAGGTTTTTCCAATTTATTTCTCTTTACTAGTACATATTGACTCCTTTACACCTTAGCCTTCCCAAGTATATTTTGGAGTAATTGAAGTCTGGCAGAAAGAGCATCTAGTAAGTGATAATGCTGGGATTCTGATATCAGTATGTTACCAGCTCCTTTCTTTTTGCAGAGAGGAAGTTATTCTTTGGGGAGGCAGACTGAGACATTTTGATGGACTTTATTGACTTTATTCCTGTGGCAGGTACAAAGGATGTTTGCATCCACTCTGTGCTCCACTTGGCAGTATGTGCACTTGAAAGTGGCTTTTGATCTTGAGTGTCTCAGTTCAGATATGCCATAAATTCATGGGCCGCATTGGGGTGGCAGGTTTATATAGTCCAGCAATAGTCCCTGCCTCTTCTGAGTTGTGATGCTGCAGTGTGTGTGACTTCAGTGTCACTGAGGCAGTTTTGATACCTATTTCATCCTATTTCATTTTATGGGTAGTGTTTCTCTCCTGTCTTCTATCTTGCAAACAGTCTGTATCATCCATCTTCCTTCAATATTTCCTTGTTGCATTAGTTCTCAACTTCTTTGGAGGGTGTGTAAGTCTAAAACCACCTCCCCAGAAGAAAAAAAGATTTGAGTGATGCAGCCTTTTGTATTGCAGGGGTAAACCCATGTCCAGGAGGTGGCTGTTAAAATGTAGTCCAAGGACCCAAAAGAGCCTACAAGAGAGTGACACAATCCTTATCCTTTCCTACTTCACTTAGCATCCCTCTTGAAGGAATGTGCCTTCCTTCTGCCTTAATCCTCACTGACTGTAACAATAACATAGGGAAGCATGATTATCTAATTACCCTTGCAGAGGTGTATGAGACTGCATGAAGGCTTTCTCTTAACAGTTTAGCTGAAGCTACTGAACAAAGCTCACCAGTAGATGATGAATGAAGGGGATAGTATCAAATCTCCACAGAGTGCTGGGGTGTGCTTGAATGCTATTCAGCTCCTGTTGTTGATCAGCAAAAGCTGGGAAGTGCTAAGCAACTATTCATGATCAGGTCTCAATCGCTGCTTTGTGTTAAACCAGTGTAATAATTCACTTCAGGTCCTGCCATTGTCAGTCTCCTCTCTTCATAGTAGAGGGCTTTTTCTCCACTGTCCTGAAGTGTACAGATAGCTGTTAAGCTTAGGCAATATCTCACAGGACTTTTAGCAAGTGCATTTTCTTCCCATTGTTAGCGGGTTTTTTTTGTTTGTTTGGAGCTTTTCTGTAGAGCCTTCAAAAACCATTATCTGTGATAAATGTCTGTGTGCACGCAACAGGACTGAGATCAGACTTACCTGAACGATAGCTTACATTAGAGGTGACTCTTTCAGCTTTAGAAAGTACACATAAGCCAAGTAGCAAGTCCTGTCTACCAGTTGAGATCAACTCAGTTCTTCAAAGTAGGCCAGACTTTTAAAATCAGTTCTTAAACATAGTGCAAGGTCTATTCCTCTGCAAATACGTCACTTAATACTGCAAGGATCTATACTGCTCCTGCTTAGTAATAAGTTTCAGGCTTGTAGGGATTTATTCCAAACCAGATGTGTAACCAACAGGAGGCTATGGATAAATAGGGACATGTAGAAAGGAGGGTGAAAGTCCCTTATTGGTGGTGGGGACTACAGTCAAGGCTGAAGCTCCAGTCTTCTTGGGACAGAGGATGTGTTGAGTATAAGAATTTCTCATTTTTGTTAACTTACTAACATTGCAGTTGTGAAAGCTGTACTGCTTCTGTAGTCTTCCTCCTGACAGCAGGAGCTAGCACCACTCTGGTCAACCTCTCCAGCCTGCTGGGAGCCCTTGTGGCACTAAAAGGCAAGGACGGGAGTGTTCAAGATGTGCTTGTAAGGTGCTTCTGCTGTCTTGTTCTTCCTTGCCTTTACAGGTGGAGGCAGCCTAGTACACAATTACTTCAGGGCTGTGCTCAAAGACTGTTGTTTTGGTTTTTTTTCTGGAGCAGTAGTGCTTAAGTCAGAGCTGAATAAGGAAAAGGAATACAGTAGTTGTATTATTGCTAGCTTAGTTTCTTGACAGCTGTGAGCTGCAAGGGCAGGCAGCGTTAGCCCACGTAGGTTATGTGTTTAGATTATGAGCAGCAGAGGGAATGAGGATTTGATCTGTCCTTAGACTAGTATCATCTGGCCACACTTCCTGTGAGTCCTTGGCTGTGCCACACACCTTGCCATCATAATTGATGTATTTGTCTTCATCACTTCCTAGCAAGATAAAGATACTGTTGCCTCTCAACTTTGGGCAGTCATACTGGAAAGCAAACAGCTTTCCTTAGCTCCAGTATCCTATCCCCTGCTGTGAGCACTACCAACATCCCATCGGTTTTCTAGGATGGCTACATCATTAGGTCTGTTACTTTGCTACAGAGATACAGCCTTCTACCTGACAAGCAATGCTGCTGTGATTGCCTTTTCAGGGGCATAGGTCATACCACCTTCTGGAACTTGTTAAATGCATTATGCATGTCTGCTTCTCCCTTCCTGGTGTGTTAGGATGTTTTCCTAAGCATCCTAAACTCTGTTAAAGTATTACTTTAAGTACTACTGATTAGCCTTGGTCTTCCCTTCTTACAGAAGAAAAAGAAAAAAAAAAAAGTGCATGTAGTGCAGAAGAGTGGGGGAGCACCTCTCACTTGCTCTTAGCCACAGCTGCAGGAGCATATGACATCATTTCTGATTCTAGTTCCAGGGGGAAGAATGCCTGTAGCTTATGCTTCAGCCTAAGACCAATTTGTGTAGTAGTAACAGTTCCTCAGTAGGCTCCAAGGAGCCTGGCCTGCTGTAAATATCTCCCACACATGCATCTTCTAGAAAACAAAAAAACCTGTAAATTGTAGTACCTCTTTAAGTAGTCAGACTTAAGACTCTTTCAGGGCCCCTTCCTTTCTCTGAAGGATCAAGGACTGTAGTAGGCAGCAACACTAGCACAGTCAGAACTCCTTGTGGAGTGAGTTTGTCTGTACTGTGTCTGTGGGACTTTGAAGGGGACGGTAAATACTGGCCTGGGATCTTGATAGTGCATTAAGTGCTAGCTTTTTTCATACTGGGAGAGATTGTTAGCAGTAGAGGGACATATCTCTTTGCAGTCGATTATTACTTGGTTTCTACTTCAAACAATTTTATACTTAAAAATTGTTAATTATGGTGGTACCTGGGTATAGCCCAAGATTTGGCTGGTAGGAAGCAAACAAGGCACTGCAGAGCTGGAGACTACTCCACAAAGTTTACCTGTCCTCTTGTCCATAAGGCTATGTGTTGAGCACATTGGCTTCTGAAAAGTAGAATATGAATGAGACTATACTGATACAGGCTAAAGGCTTTTCAAAAAGTAGCATTACATGTAGTGGTTTAGACTTGTGTCCTTTCTTTTGTGGTAGGCAAAAGCCACTGCAAGCTCTTTGTATTCCAAAAGGCTTTTTGCTCACAGCCTGTGTTGGTAATGGACAAGGATAAGAAGAATGAGCATTGCAGTCTGTATGCTCAGCCCTTGATGTATGGTAATGCCTACATCAAGCCCTCTGCAAACAAATACATAATCCACTTAGTGAAACTGATAGAGAGCCTTGTATTTGTTAAGCAAGTTGGCTTTGGTTTGCTGTGCTTAAGTTACAAAACTCACCCTTCTGCACTGAAAAAGAGATCTGTGAATAGCCCTAGCTGAGGATACTGAAATGCCATAGCACCTTGCCTTAGTTGCCAGGCATTTCTGGACTTCAGCAAGGAGTGCTGTAGAGCTTGAAGAGTGCAGGTGTTGCAGGAATTGCTGCACATCACTGCAGTGCATTCATCAGGGGAAGGCTCCCAGTTAAAAGCTACAAAGGCCTCCTTTTTGTGACTGGATGGTAGACCCACGGTGGGTTGCATGAAGCCATACAGCAGCCGTGGATGGGAGAAACTTCTTCCTGTGTGACCTGTCTTGACATCTGTGCCCAGAATCCCACAGAGCTCCTAAGCCTGCTTGCTTTCTTTCCAGCTTCTCTGGAGGTTGCTCTGCCCTGAAGCCAGTTCCTTTAGACAGCTGTGCATGCTTTCAGAAGTCACAGGCTGGTATCATGTTAATGTGCTGGAGTTTGTGCCATGAACAGCCGATTTTTATATGAAGCCACAGTGCAGTTATCTGACCCTTTGCAGCATTGCTTTCTGCACCATTCCTGAATGTCTGGACAAACTCCACAACCACATGAAATTGAAGTTATCGTGACTTAGCAGAGGCTGAGTGAGAATACTTAAGTCTGGAAGGACCTGGTTATTCTGTGTTTAATTTCCAAATATAAAAAGGAAGAGATCTTCTCTGTGCATTACCATGAATCATTACATTAGAAAGGTGGATATTTCAGTTTCAGAAGTGCTTTTTGTTCAAGTTCCCAAGATATGTGTGGCTTCATTAACAAAAAGGCAAAGGAGATAAAGCTATATTTAATCTAATCATGCAAAGATGGCCCTTATCATGAGCACTAACTAAATCCTCTGATGAATTTCCCCATGCTAGGGTTGTTTCTTCATAGGGAAAGCTGATGCTTGTAAGTCTGCTCTTGAGTAATGCCCTCCTACTGAATTTCAGGAAGGCTACTGTAACTTAAACACAAGTGTGTTTTGCCTTACAATAGGGGAGAGGTGTTCTGCAAAGCAACTTGGTACATTGCTACTCAGAATGATAGAAGCAGAGTAAAAGCACAGTAGAAAGTAGTCTCAGGAAAAAAAAAAGCACATAACTCAAATTTCCATAAAGCTGGAGAAGTCAAGGCTAGACAGGAGCATTTACTCACCTATTCCATTCAGGGAATGGAACACGTCTCTTTAAAGTGGTACTGCTTTTGAGTACAAGAAGGCTGTTTTGCATTCACTTTCCCTGTGAAATATTTCATCTGTTGCTTTTGCTAATGCCTTTGGACAGTAGATTTTAGTCATGCATTTTAATGTGGGTTTGGCTCTTCTGTTGTTCAAGTTGGTTTTGGTATTTCATAGTCTCAAGATGATCTAACAACAAAAGGATAGCCAGTAAAAGTCAACGAGCTTAATTAAGCTGTAGTTCTTCCCAGGCTGTGGGTCTTCACAGACACCCTAGTGCCAGCTGCGTTGAGCTTTGTTCAAGCTCCTTTCCAAGAGTCTGAAGCAGCAGCACTAGAGCACCTCACACGCAAGAGAGATGTTTGCTGGTGTAGTAACCAGTCTATTGAAATGAAAGTGCCCTTAGTAATCTGCCTGCCTTACTTTTCTGAGAGATCACTATGTTCAATGTGGACAAACCAGTTGATCCTTACTTAGAAAAGTCACGTTTTAAATAAAAAAAAAAAGTCATAGGGGGCTTTGTTTTTCATTCTTTTGCTGTTATGGTGCACCCTAAGTATTAATGAGTTCCTTGAAGCACACTACTTCCTATACAGGTGCAGCAGTGGGGGTAAGCGGGGCACTTCCTTGTAGTGAAAGCTATCTCAAAGAAGAGCTAGGCATCAAACCATCTTTCTTCAATCAGTGATGTGACAACAGCTTCAGGGGTACAAGACATTCAGTGTTTGGTTGTGGCTTTTTTCCCTAATGCTGGAGCCTGTTTTCCTCAGGAGGGTAGGAATGGTCAACCTTCATCAGACATACTTCAGCCTCAGGGCATCCTCGGGACTATGGATATATAAGTGCAAGTCCCTCTTGGCTCTGAAACAGTGCACTTGGAAAGACCAAACTCATTGATGAAAATCATATTGCTTGGAAAGGAAGGAAATTAGGGTATACTACACATAATTAAACATGAATGACAGGCACTACAGCTACTCACCTCTATATGCCGCTAGCAAAAACAGATCAAAACCCATGAGTGCAAGAGTATCTGGGAAAACACAGTTTTCAGCTCAGATAAAGAATAAATAGAAGAGTATGAAGATGTTCTAGTGGGCATTGTAGATCTTTCATTACTACTTTCATTCTTACAGGTAATAAATGGGTTTGGTTTGAAACCTTTCTCTTTCATTTTATCACTAGCTAAAAATCAGTAGCTAAGGTAGACCCTACGTTTTTAATGGTGATAAAAGAATGAAGGAGCATTACCTAACCCCAGAGAGGTGCTTCTCTAATAAACAAATAAACCAACATTGACTTCACCAAGTCCATCAAATGCATTCAAAAATGTACTGCTGATCTTGTTTACCACCAGCAAGAAGTGATTATTTTGTGGTTCTCTGCTGTCTGTGGCATTTCCTTTCTCCTAAGTCAAGTTTTCTTTCTTTTATTAAACTGAATCCCCTGTTAAGCTTTCAGAATATGAAAGATACATCCACCATTAGGGTGGCAACAAATGTTCCTCATCCCAAGCCAGGATTTACTAAATCCAGTAAAAGACTCAGTATCTAAAAACAGACTGGTCCCTGCAGTGGAATGTAAAGTCTGAAGACTGGTATCAGGGATGCACCTACAGGGGAAAAATCCTCATAGCTGAAAAGAATTAAGCACCTCACACCAGACAAGACTGAAAACAAACATGGTGATGAGTAAGGAGAAATCGAGCTCCAGCCACCGTGAAATGATGCTTAGGCAGATTTCCCGAGGGCATGAGAATGTTCTTGCAGTCTGTGATCCTCAGCACAAGAATTCTCTTGGAAAGCAGGTGACTAACATGCTCCATTGAAGAATTTCTCTTTAAGCAGGACGTGTGACCCTCCACATTTTTATGATGGTGGTTATAGCACCTGCCTAAGGTCAAGGAGATGTCTTCCCCTTCCAAAAAAATGCTTAGATGTGCATCTCTTGAGAGAGTGCTCTAACTCTACCTGTCACAGACGGCTAGATTGTCGCTTCTGCTGCGTCTGCTTAGAGAAATTAAAATTTGTTGGAGTAGAGAAATGGAACAAAACTTCACTGCATAGCTGAGGGAGAGGACTGGCTTACTGATCACATTCATAGAGCAGGCAGGTCCTCACCTGATGCTTAGATCTGACCTGCATTACACTGGAACAAGGCAGCCCAAGAGAACATTGGACAGAGGTAATGCCTCAGCTTCTTCACCTGGTGCACAGGGCTGCTGCTCAGCTCACCCAGTTGGTATGGCCGTGGAGGAAGCTGGAGGGTGCACCTCCTCACCACTGCAGGCACAGCAACAAAGGTGGGAGAAAAGGTGGTTTGAAAATTACTTCTCCATGCTACTTGCTTTGGGGGGAAGACTTCTGAACATCATGTCCTTTAAAGGAAAGAATTGGACTGAGGCAAGAAATTATGGAGCTGAAGGCAAGGAAAGGAAAGGAAAAAATGGAGGGAAAAGAACAAAGTATGAGTGAGAAGGGAAACATTAAAAACCCAAAAATGTAGGAAAACCAAAGGTAATAGGAGTGTTGTAATGCAATACTTATCTCTCTCTTACTTCAAAAGACAAGATTTTTTCCTTCCCCAGAAATACTAAATATCATTTTCTGTTTTGTTGTGATTTATTTTTGTTTGGTTGGAGGTTTGTTTGTTTTTTCTCTGTAAACCTGCATTAATTATTTATCTGCATTAAAACATGAGTTTACCATGTAGTAATTTTGAACCCTGTTGGCACAACTTTTCTCCTTAGATGCCAAAACTATTGATGCCTTTAACTTCCAGACCCCCACACCTGGTGATTTAAGATACAGCAGCAGACTAAATGTACCTTTATAAGTGCTCCAACGTGATCTGAAACTCCCATTATCAGACCTGGTATACTTTCAAAAGTGAGGTTCTGCTGCTTCACCAAACTACTTAGCAATACTTTTAATTGTGCTAGGTTGTATGTATTCATAAATGTGTTTGTATTCATAAAGAAGTAACAGTTTTCAAAACCTACTACTTCAGGTATTTCCATTTTCCTCAGAAATCCTTTGTTGTTTTGTTTTGGTTTTTTCCTGAGGAAGAACAGACAGGTGTCTGCCTATTATTTCAAAATTAAAGGAATAACAATCTTACATCTCTAGTTCTCTGCGCTGTCCAGCCTTCCTTCAAACCACCTTTAGCTTAGAAATGCCCTGAGTTCCTCAGTCTTTGGCTCTTGCCATGTGCCTGTGTTTCCCAAGCCCCGATTTTGGATCATCCATCAATTGTCCCTTCCCACAAAACCTCACAGTTTCTTCCAACACATGCAAACCTGCTATGCTCTTGAGTTTCTTCTGGAGCTCTGAAACTCTGACTCATTAAGCCCCTTACTTGCAGTAGAGCCAGATTTGGCAGTGGTGTTATGCTGCCCATTTGCTTCTTTCCCATTTCCCCCCCTCTCAGCCCTGGGAAAAGGGGTGCAAAGGCCATCAAGCATTTTGGTTCCCGTACCCAGCTAAAGGCAAGGCCGTGGCTGGAAGAAGCACATGGGGACTTTGTGGCTGAGCACGTCTTCATCCCCTCTGTCACCCTGGTCCCTGGACAGAAAGGAGTGATGCTGGTCCCTGGGCATTGCACTCAGCTATCCCAGCACGGTTTGGAGCTGTAAGGTGAGTTACACTACATGTAGCAAATTCTGTCTCAGAGGGGGATGTCCATCAGGAGCATGCTGGAAAACATTTGGTGTGTCGCCAGCTGTTTATCTACATTAACGGCTGATGTTCTGTGTTCTGGAGGTTGCAGGCAGCATCAGGCAAAACTGAACCACCCAAAATTCGGCTCAAAGTGGATATTGAGGAAACGGGTGCTGCATTCATACATATTCTGAAATTCATTTTCTCATTCTTGCGAGTGCTTTCCCTTCCTTACACTGAATCAAACGGAGAGACTGCTAGGGGTGGATGAAAAACGCTGCAGGGTCCGCTGGAGTGCAAAAGACTAGTCAAGTGCAGTAGTGGGAAGGGGGGAAAGAGAGAACGAGGAGATCAATCTGTAACTGACTGTGAACAATCAATTGAGATAACCCACTACCTTCGGACCAGCCGACATCAGTCTGCTTCCCCAAAGGTATTTAGACCTCTAAGATTTCTACACTTCAGCCTTATGGCTAATGATGGAATGGCATCCATCATTTTCCCCTGGAAATGCATTCATATATATAATCCCAACAGTGCCATAAAATCCACGGTCACAAAGAAATGCCTTGAAGTACGACAGCAAAATATCAGTCCACTCACGCTGGGCGGCCCCGCTGCATTCTGGGAAGCAGTATGCAAATGTAGTCTGCCAGAAGGCGGGGCCGTGGGAACAGGCAGCCGCCGGTCCTCCCGTCAGCTTCTGTTAAAGGCTTTGATAGATGGCATTGCAAAAGCAATCCCATTTCTACCAGCTAAGGCGAAAGAAATGTCCGACGGGAAGGAATTTTCTCCTGGGCAGCCCGATGGATGGAAGCTCCACTGTTTTAAAAAAAAATAGATCAAAAAAAAGGCCAGTGTACATGTGTCACTTACGGAAAGAGCTCCCTTCAGCATGGCCCAATACCAAATATTTGTATTAGCTCACCGAGAAACTTGATGAGCACTGGAGGTAGCCCAAGGTGACCAGCAGAAGCATGTGGTCAGGAGAAGTTGCATATGGGACCACCTCCACCCACCAGAAGCAAGCTGTTATATCTGCTTGGCTGCAGAAAGGAGCTTCGTGTCTGAGAGCCCCCTTCAGCGTGTTTTGCAGCTTCTTCTGCATGTAGCAAACACAGATATCAATATCTCCTACGAGGACAGGCTGAGGGAGCTGGGATTGTTCAGCCTTGAGAAGGCTCAGGGAGCTGGGATCATTCAGCCTTGAGAAGGCTCCGGGGAGACCTAATAGCCACCTTCCAGTACCTGAAGGGAGCTTACAAAAAGACTGGAGAGGGCCTGTTTACAAAGGCCTGGAATGAAAGGATGAGGGGCAACGGTTTTAAATTAGAAAGGAGTGGATTTAGATTGGATGTAAAGAAGTTCTTTACCACAAGAGTGGTGGAGCACTGGAACAGGTTGCCCAGAGAGGTGGTTGAGGCCCCATCCCTGGAGCCATTCAAAGTGGGGCTTGACGAAGCTCTAAGCAACCTGCTCTAGTTGAGGATGTCCCTGCTCTCAGCAGGGGGGTTGGACTAGATGACCTCTAGGCGTCATTTCCAACCTATGATTCTATGATTTTTCCCTGGGCTGCTCTCTCCTTTCTCAAGTGGGCTGCTTTTGCTGTGGGAATACAGCCTATCTCTTCTGCCTAGGGGAGCCCTGGGCCAGACACAGCTGCATTCTCTCCTGTAATACATGAAAGCAACTGGTAGTTAATCTCTCTAATTGCTACCTTTTTTTCTTCCCCAAAGGCTTGTGATTATTGAAGGATTTGCTGGGTTTTCCTGGACTTGGAAAGCTTCTCTTGGATTTTTCTCAAAAGGCCTGCAGGTACTTGTCTCCAATGGCCATTGGGTCTGGTGTAATTCTGCACTGGAAGTGTTTCCATAATTCACTTCACCAAATACTTCCTAGTTCAGTCTCTCTTCAAACTCTTGAAAGTTTCAGTGGTGCCAGCACACATTCTGGTGAAAATCTGTCCTGTAAAGGATGAGCAGGAGAACATACAGTTTTATTCCTGTGGTCCTACTCTGGTGAGTGTAAAGGTAAAATGCCATGCCCAAACTCCATGTGGCTTTAGCGCTCACTGCAGAAAAGACACAGTTATTTGTTTCCTTAAGTTTCCAATATATATGGAGGAGGAAACTATCTGTCTCTCACCCATTGCTATGTTTTTATAATATCTCCTCCTTGTGCTTTCCCAGAGCCATGGCAATAGGTGCTCTTTTACTTCTGTGGCCTTGCAAACTGTCATTGCACCTGCTATTGCATGACTCATTGAGTGGAGCTCCAATGAGAGTATAAAAGTCTGATGAAGTAGATTATTAAAGAAGCTAGTAGCTTTCTTTGATCTGGAGTGACCCATGATTATGGACAGAAACAGGAGACAGGTAAAACTGACTGTAATAGGAAAGGAAACTCATCACTCTGTCAAAAAGACAGCTTTCAGAAGGGGTCTGTGTTATATTAAGAAATAAGCTAGAGCAACTCTCTCAGCAGCAGTAAAATCCAAAACATAGAATATGGTAATGCAGAGAGGAATCCTTCAAGAGCTACACTGACTGTATTTGGTTTGGAATCGTATGATAAATGTTCTCTGCATTTTCCTCTGTCTGTCTTTGTAATGCTGAAGATACTGATCTGTGGAGAAGAGCTGTAGTAAAAGGGTGTGGATTAGCAAAAAATAGGTGCTTAAATGTTTCGGTAGATAACTGGTAGCAATATTTTGACTTTTTGTTTTGGAGCAGGAACTGCAGCATTATTAGCTATCCAAACCTGAAAACTTCATATCTGTTCTTTATCTTGAAGTTTTGGAGAACAGGGTGCAATTAAATATAGTCATAGATAATCACTGGAACGCTAAGCTCCTGCACTTTGATGTCAATTTATTCTTTCTTCTTTCTTTCTGTGAAAATTTTATTATATGTCATTACTACAAATTGAGTAAGTTCTGATCTGTTTGATTTAGTCTGGGGTTTGGGTTTTTTTGCTTGCTTGTTAGAAGAACACAAACTCAGACCTTTCTTTCTGGACCAGCTTTCTTTCCTGGAACCAATTACAGGAACACACACCAGGTCTGATTTGTTGCCTAGTCCTCCTGCTTACAATGAGAACTCTACAACAGCAGAAGATATTGAAAACTGTTTGGAATTCATGGTGCCATTCATTGTGGCTACAGAAATTTTCATTAAAAAAGTACTGTTTGCAGCATTGCTTATTGTATCCACACTGTTTGGCTTCTCTGAAACTGGTTTTTTTTTTTCAAGGGAATGTCAGCTATGCTGTAGCTGTTTTATTCAAGCTAGCACGCAGAATAGCTTTCTGTTTATTTTATTTTTATACTTGCTGATAATTAGGTCCAAACCTTCTTTAAGTGTAAATCAATATTGCTTTATTAGCATCAATTACTGTTAACTAGTATTTACACTGAAAATGCACCCACGTGTCTCAACAAAACCCGCACCCCCTCTGACAGACAATACTACAAACAACAGGTAGGAGACACTTGCCTGCAAGCTCCTTAAGGCAGAGATTTAATGCATTCCAATTTACATCAGCTATGGTCCTTGGAGTATTCACAGAGCTGGGACAGTGACAGGGAATGATACACACTTCCTGCAGCATGTTCTTAAAGTATATCTCCTTTAGATGTAACCTGCTATTGTTTTAAATTGGTGGGAATTACTTCTTCAATTATAGAGCTGTATTTTCAAGACAACAGAGAAAATTATTTCATGGGATGCTGTTAGCAGCACTTCCTTCTGAGGCCTTGTAGGACTTGGTCTTCCCCTGCTCAGGGTTTCTTCAGTCCTAAGAGAGAGAACCTGTATCACTGGGAAAACATTTTGTGTGTTCTGGGGTGCAAAAAAACCTGTGAAGTATTGGAACTACACAACATGTCTCTTTCTTTTTTTCTCTTGTGTAGCTTCCACACAATTTAGAGTTTGGGAACATTTTCTCCCCATTGGGAATTAATTAAAATTACTTTATTTAATCTCTGCAGACTGTAAGTACTTGTATATTCAAAATCTTCTAACACCTTTCCATAGGGAATGCTTACTGAAGAAATAGCTCAGCTTTTTCAGCAGAGGTAATGATATTGCATATTTGCATTTATTATTTCCTACACTATGCGTCTGAGTGAACACTTCCACAATTCAGTTTAAACAATGAAACAAACTTGAGTGAAAGGATAAGTTTGCCTAGAGAGAAGGTACTATGTCTAACTGTACTTTGAGCTATGTTCTGTTTAAAATATTTGTTTTCCTTTAATGAAAGAATTTTGCAATCTGATAACCTCGTGCTACTTCTGTACAACTCAGCTAAAAGAAATTGAGTAAATTTCACAAGAAACTTTGCCATATTGTGAGAAAGATTATTTGTACATGCTTTTGTTTACTACATTTGACTCTTGCAGGTTTATTGTGTAGACATTGTGGCCATAATGATTGTGATTAGTGTCTAAAGACCAGTGTGGAGGCTAGGAAGGCAACAGTTTTCCTTTTTCAGCTTATTTTCAGGACAATTTCCTCATACACAGCTATAGATAACCCTTTTGCAAAAAATAGCAACGTTGCTGTGGCACAAAGACAGACTGTCGTGCAGGTATTGTGCCTGATGGAGCATAGAGGGGAGGGGATGCACTGAAAGCATCAGCTGTAAGTCTGAAGAGTGCACCCACTGGTACAAAAGGAGTGGGCTCTGCCACGGTGCAGTGTGACTCTGTGGTGCTGCAGGAGGGAGAACATTGTCTTCTCTCCAGGGTGAAGGAGCTATCTAGCATCCACCTCTGAGACTGAAACTATTGGCTGATGACTGGATTTTGTCTCCCTGGTGGAAATTTTGGTGGTCTCAGTTAAGCTACTTTAACATGTTTCCTTGGTCTGCTGAACTTTCTGGGTCTGAGACAGAGAAAATCAGTGGCTCTGTAAATACGCTACTCTGATCCTAGAAAGACCTGAGTCTGGAAGCAGCGATTAAAAATTTCTAATGAAATTTCCACTTGGGTGATCAAACTAAGGGCCTATGACTGTGTCTGCCAATACCTCTTCCACTATCACTGACCTTTATATTACATTTGTGGGATCCTCAAGTGTTCCAGTTTATATCACACAGTAATAGAAACTTCACTATCTTTTGCTTTGCACTATTCTAGTAATTAATATTATAATAATTGATACTCTGACTAATAAAATCAGTCTATAGAATCTCATTTGAAACCTAGCATCTGGATATAAATTTCACCGGTTCCAAGTGCTATGAAGAGAGGGAATTTTCTAGAAAACATCATCACGCAAATATAAAAGACACTTTGTGGTGTTCCTACCTCCAAATGTAAGGTACATTGTAAAGACTTGCTGACCAAAATATATGTTGAGATGAGAGTTGTATTTAGTAGGAATTTATCTGCCAATCTAGCAACTGGAATGCCAGCCATGAGATGTAATCAGCAGTACTGGCTGATACATTCTTAGGGAACTCCAAAATACTTAAAGTTGGAAAGTCCTCATGCTTAAAAAAAATAAAAGTTTAAATATTAAATCCTCTCTCAATTCACAACAGCTTATTTTTTGAAGGAAATGCTTTGAGGCCAACCTTTTCCTACATGTCTTGCAGCAGCATATGTGCAGCCTTTTCTGTTTACACTAATTGACTCTGCTCAAAATTTGTGACCACTAGGATATTTCTGGGAAACAGCGGGGTAAACATATGTAGTACTCCAGGATTTGTACAGACCTCCTAGATGGCGATGAAAATTATTCATTGCTTGTGTTTGAAAGGAAGGTAGGCTGCGGAGGCTTTTTAAAACAATGTTGACATAGTTCTATCTTAAGAGATTTGCTGGACTGGGTCACAGCAGGGACAGGTGCTGTGCTGAAAAGGTTAGGAGAGTATTTAGCTTTCAGCCCTCAACATGTCTGAGTTTCAAATAGGCCTCCATGTCTGGAAGAGGCAAAAGACAGAGTATACACATCAGAGGAATGTTTTTTAAGCTGCTTTCTCCCAACAGGAAAAGACATTAGAAGCTTCCACTCGCATAGTAGTTAAGTCTTAAGAAATGAGAGCATATATTGCCTTCATACCCAAATCCCTGTGAAGCTGAATGTATCAGCAATTCAAGTGGATGCAAGGAAAAGAACTACTGGCAATGACAAAAAAAACCCAGATAACTGCTATGCTGTTTATGCCTAGAGATGCCCATTCAACAGGGCAGCTGGCATGGATGCGTTGGGATGACTCTCTTTGGCAGGAGTGATGTGCTGGGAGGGCTGGCAGGAGTGTAGGGACGTATGGCTGCTGAAATGAAAGAGGAGACTGACCCTGCATGTGCCTGCTGTACAGGCCCTAGGGCGAATGCTGCTGGTTCTCACTTATTTAAGAAGCTTTCTTTAAAAAGAATTGTGTTTGCCTCAAGGATGCAGCAAGTGGGAGGGAGAATTGATTAGAAAACAGGATCAAGATTGGGTTTTCACAGTAAGAAAAGGAAGAAAAAACTCTCTGTGAAAGCAGAGCAGACTAGAATCATATACTGTAAAATAATAAAAACCAAATTTTATTCCTCTGAATGCAATGATGGATAATGCAGGCATCTTTCCTCACACACACTGGATTCTGCCTCGGCTTTATTAAACGTCTCTGCAGTAACACAGATTTTACATAGTGTTTTGCAGAAGAGTGGGACGGGTCAGACGTGACCTCTCTCACCACAGACAGGACAGCGCTGACTCTGGGCTGGGGCTGAAGCTGAAGCACAGCCCCACCATTCTCACACATGAAGGGAAGAGGCCCCATGGAGAGGCCCTCAGGCAGCGTGCTGCCTGGGAGACTGTGGGGAGGCAGGTGGCACCCCAGCCGGGTTTCAAGAAGTGGCTGATAGCTGGTATGGGGTAGGGAAGAGAAAATGGCAGCGAGGCCTGGCCAGCAAATAGCAACTGAGGGCCATTGGCATGACAAGTGGGCTTGTGGCACATGTGGGGAAGCATGATGGCATAAAAAGCCACCATCAAAAAAAGGGGGGATGCTTCCTGCACCTCACAGAGCCCCCTGATTCCCATCGGCTCCCAGTGCCACCCTGCCCCTTGCAGTACCTCACGTGGGCCTGGCCTGCTGGGACATGGCTGCCTTTCAGGGTAAAGCAGAGGGGGCCTGGCATGAGGGTGAGGACCAGGTTTCCTGGAGGCATTTGCAACCCTTTCTCCACCCAGAAAAAGCATGATGTTGAGTTTGGAACCGGCTTCATCATTTGTGCCCACTTGGCAAAATACCTGCCAGGACACCTGTTAGGCAAAGGTGGATGTTGCGGCATTGAGCAAACAGGCAGCCTCTCCGCTCAGGTCCCAGCGTCCATGGCTGGGTGGGCAGGGTTTGCCCGGTCAGCAGCTCAGCAGAAGTTATGCCTCACATGCTAACTCCAAAAACTGACACCAAGGCTGTGTCCCTGTTGTATGAAGGGGAGGGCTCACGTCTGGGGAATTTTTCAGGTGCTTGTGTTGGAGACAGAGCTGAGTGTTTGAAACTACCACACCCACTGCTGGGCCGGGAAAGGGAACACAATTATTATTGTGTTGATTAACAGTGCTAAGTTAAATATTAATATGTGGCAAAGGAGAGTTACTGGAAGGCTAACTTTGGCCCTCAATAAGAAAAAGTTTCCACACCCTTGGAGAGGGTATATAGTGAAATACCCATAGAGGGGAAATTGGGATCTGGTAAAGAAAATCCTGAAGGAAGGGAAATAAATATATATTGAATTGAATTCTCTGACAGCATTCAGGCTTTTGATTTCCAGAGCTGTGCCTGTAGAGGTCATGGTGTAGTTGCAAGTGAGCTCTCACTGCCTTTGCATGTTCAGCCTGCAGACACAGTGCAAGGGAGGTTGTGAAGATGGTGATGGGAATGTGCAGTTCAACTTTACCTCCGCAGCTCAGTCCACAAAAGGAACCTTTTGTTCACGTGCTGTGTGTTTTTGGGGCTGTAAAGCATTTATAAGGTAGATGTAACTGAAAAGGAAGTCAGTGGAAAAAAACCCAAAGGGGAATGGAAAAGAAAGGTAAGCAAGAACAATAGCATTTTAGCCAGCAGGCTTCAATAATTGAACAATAAATGCAGATTTCAAATAAATGAGAAATGTTGATATAAAGAACCTACAGGAAAATGAATCTGTCATGTCTGAGGATATATTCCTCTCAGCACAATTATCATCTCACAGCCAACTTAAAACCCAACATACAACCCCTCAGTCTAGAAAGGGGGGGCATAAATGGCTTGAAGTTACAAGCTTCAAGCCATCACCTGCAGCAAACGATCATCAAAGAAATGTTTGAGGCTCATGACAACCAAAAATTAAATACCTTTCTGCGTAAAACAAGGGTCTCCACCTTGCTTATTTGTTGTATTCTCTAATAATCAAATGACACATTTGCTTGAAGCACTTAAAGCAGAAATTCTTGTGTCTTGTATGTGAAAGGTTTAGGCAATCATTAAGTAATTTTTGTTATTTATCATTTTGACTGTTTCATTTCATTGATCTGTGAAAAGCATGCTTGAAGTTGTAAGCATGATGTGTTAGGAATGAAAACCATACAATTAAAGCAGAATCTCAGGTGGCTCCTCTTTCCTCCTCTGCCCCCAGCAGTGAGTAACACTTTTAACTATCACTGCACTTTAAATGCCTTTGAAGCACAGTGCCTGTGTTGTTAACAATGAGAAAAATCAAGTATCTGGCACTGGCTTCTCAAAGAATCTGAAAGAAGAAAGCATATTTCATGAGGGATTAAGATTAAAAAAATATATTCTTCACCTGATGCTCATTTTTTCTGGAAAATTAGAGGCTAATAAAAAAAGACTGACAGCTTACATATTAAAGGGAACAGGACCTACAATAAAAGTGTTAAAGTCACTGAAGCACTTGAAAAGCTGAAGCAAGGTAAGGCAGGTTGAATTACATGTGTAGTGTAGGAAACATGCCTGAATTTGGTCAGCTGTACCCCCTGCTTTGTCCTGCCTGTTAAAGCTCTATACACCCATTTCTGTAATGTTCGATTGTAACTGATATTAAAAATATGTGAAGCTTCAGCAGTAAAAGACTAGTCAAGTGCAGCAGTAGGAGTGGAGAAAGAACAAAGAAATCTGTAACTGACTGTGATCAATTAATCATAAGTACCACTGCTATCGGACCAGCCGAAAAGGCTTTCTCATAAGAAATTATTTATAGCTCTAAGCTCGAAAATATCTACAGTTATGGTGGCTCTGCTAGCACACTGGTTTTGTAAAATCAAGCTATTATGTTTTTCTCCTCTGAAAATAATGCAGCTGCTATCGCTCTCAAAACCCTCTTTTTAACACATTTCCTGCGGTCCTTTTTCTTTAGGCAACTGCGGACACCGTTGCATGATGGGTAATTGATATGCAAATAAGAAGCCTCGAGATATAAATTGAAAACTGCCAAGAAGGGAAGCTGCTGCCTCGGTCTTTTTCAAGGAGAGAAGCAGGCATTACAGGTGATCTCTGATAGAAGGAAAAAAAAACCCCAAAACACAGCCCTTTTCAGGTTATCTAACAAATGAAGTGTGGAGGATTTACGTGAGCAGTCCTGCATTGAGTACCGTGCTCTGCACTTGCACTTCTGCATCGGCAGCCCTTCAGAGACAGACAAGCAGGGTCAGGCATGTATCTATACTGATATATTCTTTCTGTTATAGCTTAGAGCACGACAAATACCTCCC
>JAAGNO010004176.1:16280-30568 GCA_033439905.1 Ceryle rudis | reverse complement strand
CAGACAAGCAGGGTCAGGCATGTATCTATACTGATATATTCTTTCTGTTATAGCTTAGAGCACGACAAATACCTCCCCCTGTTCGAGAGGGGCTGCTGAAGCTTTAGCTCCCTGCTCCACAGCAGAGCAGTGCTAGTAGATGAGCAGTGCTAGAGATGCTAGTAGTAGGTCGGCATGGAGGAGATCTGCATCTCAACAGCTCCTAACAAAGTACTCTTGCAAACTAGAACTTTTCATTTAGGGATAAAATAAATACCCCAAATACGGTGGGTTTGTTTTCTTGTTTTGTTTTGATTTGGTTTGTTTGTTTGTTTGGGGGTGTTTTGTTTGTTTGTTGTGTGTTTTTGTTTGGGTTTGCTTTGTGTTTGTTTGTGGGGTTTTTGTTAGGGTTTGGTCTTGGTTGTCCTGGGGTTTTTTGTCGTTTTGTTTGTTTGTTTGATGTTTGTTGTTTTTTGTTGTGCTTTGTTGTTTTTTTTTTTCTGATTATGTTAAGCCAAAGTTCATCAAGGGAAGGACACATCTAAGAGGTAGAGTTTCAGTGAAATGCTCTGCTTGCAAATGAAATTATCTGAAGAATAATATTCCACCTGCACCAGCTACTCCCACATCCACCTGCCCCTCCAGTGTGCTGGGATAACTGCTTCTGTAGCAAACCACCACATCCCTGGAAGAAATTACCCTCAGTTTTGAAAACCAAAAAGCTACGTAATATGTGGAGAGCCATGGGTAGTGTGGATCAGCTCTTTTATTTCCTAAAATTTTCTAAAAAAATTGGGCTATTGGGCCTCTGTGTTTATAACAATATTGGAAACAAAAGAAAATGTTTCTGCTTTATTGTAGAGGAATACTGGTATTCTGATGGCACCACAATTAATGGATTATTTTTTTTGGAACAGTGCTGCACTTTTATTCCAATACCCATTAAGCTCCAGAATGTATATATTCTGAAACCAGACCAACCGGGAAGTAAAAGTCGTAGCTTCACCCCAGTTGTTCTTTCTGAAGGCACATCAGTCCACTGTGCTCGAGACTCAGCAGGTTCAGCTTTGCTCGGAGAAAGCTTAGCATGACACAAGTAGGGCGATGGAAGCAGTGCCTCTTTCATGGGAAAGTAATGTCCAGCCAGCAATAACAGCCAGGTCTCCTGTTGTTGGTCTTCCTTCTCAAACTGAGGACCTTTTTACCTTTCCTGATTTGTCATGAAATCAAAAGTGAGGGGTTTTTTCCTCCTGCAGAGTTCTTTTGGCTACAGAAGCTTACTTAGCAGAAAGGTAGACATGAAAAAAATGAGATCATGTAATTGTATAAAATCAGTTAAAATGTGATGCAAGAAATACACCTAAAATTTGGAATGATTCCAGAGATTATTTGCTACCTCTCATTTTTGTCAAATTCCTCGATAATGCTGTAAATATGTTTGGTTTATGTGACACAGTTCATTTGCACACATATTACATCAGTAACATTGTGCCCAGGCTTTTCAAACAAATTCCTAATCTAACAACATCTTTCTGGATAATAGCACGGCTGGAATCCATTTCACTTGATACTACTTCAAAATCTGTTTTAATGTGGAATTTATTTCCTTCAAAAACTGGGCCACTCTCAGCTGCCTCTCAGTGCTTTTCTGCCATTGCTAGAGCAGGCTCCAGCAAGTGAATATGCATTGAAAGTAATCTCTGTTTTCACCATTAAAAGGAATTGCTTATCTTCCTTGAGTTTTCGTACCCCTATGTATAGTTTCACAGCAGGGACCTACTTACCTTCACAGATTCATCTTTTACCTATTGCAGAAGAATTTCGAGGGATGACAGGATTAGACTTTATAATCCCTTATCATGCATGGCAAGGACCCAAAATATTTGTAAACCCTGGCAGACAACAGGAACCTTAGGGCAGTCTCCAGGAAGACATCAAGATTGGTCCTGTGCTCATTACCTCTGGCTTCATCTTTGGCCTTGTTCCAGCCACATCTCCACAGGCCTCACATTCAGTATTATTTTAGCACACTAATTAGAGACCCTGCAGCATTAACTGGGGTTTGGGGCTAAAGTAGGGGATATATGTCATCTTCTACACCACCTTTCTCAGGACACATGTAATAATACAGCCTGGAGCCTTGTTATCTGTTCCAGAGGACCACATCTGCAGTGGAGACACACTTTGAATGTAATAGGACAGGTTTTTTATAAGAGCTCAAGAGGATTTCTTCATATAACGTGTGTTATTTTGTTTCTTGTGAACCACTGCCCTCCTGACTAGCCCTGTTAAGTTTAATGCTGACTTCTCTCTCATTATCCACTGTGTGTTTAGCTGTGTTGTTTGAGACTTAACCTACAATCCAAATAGTTGACAGGTGAAGTGGGAGAGTTAATGTTGCTGTAGAAACCTTTATGATTACTTACTTGGGGTTACTTTTAATTAATTTTGATAGACTGAAAAAAGGTGACAAAGATTGTACAGTGTGCTTCAAATATAGCACACTACACAGCACTGCAACATCTAATGTTAGTGATGAGGGCATAGGCATTCACTAAAAGCAATAAATGATCTCACTTGACACTTCAGCATGTACTATAAACCACACTCCCAAGAGCATTTGAGGAATGCAAGAAAACACACAATTTATGAGCATCTTCACATCATCTTTGCATCTGCCAATATAAAGAATGAGAGGTGTCTCTTGCTGTTGTGTAGGAAGGGAAAAGTAACTTCTGTTACTTATGTTAGTCAAAGCATTCTCAAGAAAAATAACTTCTTGAGAATAAATATTTGATCAATATTTCTGATTTTAGAAAACAATAATATAGCTCATATCTCAGAAACGAAATTTTGCTATCAAGATATTCATTCAAAGCACTGAGAAGTAAAACTTCCTTGATTTCCACAGAGCCTTAATGTATCTAAAGAAAACATGTCTTGAGCCAACAAATGACCCTGCCAAGTGATCTAATCTGGCAATAGGGTTGCAGTGGGTGGAGATAAGATTCCAAAGACATATTTTTTTCTCATTTACATTATATTTCCTAAGAGAAATACATGGTTTATTTTTTATAATGTTTTCCTGAATGTTCCTGGGCTCATACAGTTTTCAAAAGCATTACAAGTGTAGTCAAGAAGTGGTAGTAGAAACAGAGTTTGGTGATGCAAATTTCCCAGGGATGTCTGAGCTTCCCAGTCAAAAGCAACCAACTAAGTATGACAGTATGGCAGTCATTTTCTTTGAGATAACTTCTTTTTTTTTTCTCTGCACCATGCTGGCAAGCTCTCTAATTCATTACAGACTCACAAGTGTCCACTGAAGATAAAGTGATGTCATGAGTCTAACTAAATTTCTCACTAAGCATATACTGCTCCTGCTTTCTCACCAGGGGTTTTAATAAGTCCATAATACTCCAGAATTATCAGAAGCCATGTGTAGCAGCAGAACAACAGCTCTGCTGTTCTGCTTTTGCTTTGTGTCTATAAATGCAGTAGTAAATGGTGGGATATTTCAGAGATTGAAGGAGTTATCAGACAAGGACATGATGTACTCGGGCAGGGGGTCTTTGTTGTTTCTTCTAAGGGAAAGCCTATAAATTGTCATTTATGTAATTAGAAAATTGAACATAAATACTTTCTTTTGAGCATTTTCAGACATGGGGAAAAGTATTTTTCTAACCTCTCGCTTTCTGGTTTAAAGGTACAGCATGATTTAGTATGCTGAATAAGCTAAATGTTACAATTTATTAAGATTATTAATCAGAACAACAAGTTTTCCCGCCTCTAAAGGCAAGAGATCATGACCAAAGTACTTAAAGACTTGCAATGCTCATGGTTATTGGCTTACTTGGAAACTAATCTGTTCAAAGACTAGAGAAAATTTTATTTGTTCCTGTTCAGCCAACTTTAGGAAAAGTCACCTGAAAATTGATTTCTGTCAATTTCAAACAAGAACATTGTCTTGCTGTTGATTTTTTTCTGACAACCCTGACCATCTCTAATCAGAAATTTTTATTTCAGTTTAAATTGCCTACCAAAAAGTCTCTTCTTAGTCTCTCTACTTCATCTTTCTCATCTGACTCATTCTTCCAAAGCTGAATTGATACTGTGATTTCCTAATATATGACATGTCATCTTATTCAGAAACTCGCAGATGCTGAAATCTTACTACAGTAGTAATGTTATGCAATGTATAAACTGGTATATCAATTACATTTGTCATTTGGAATATCTGAGTCAAATCACTTTTGGCAGGCCTCATCAGGGACTAAGGCTTTGTCACGGGGAGAATAGGAATTTGAATATAAAAATACAAATGATGGCCATGGATATCTACACAATCATGTTCCAAAATATCTCTGTTCCAACTAATAAAGATTTAGGGCTGCCCCTGAGAAGTGCTTAGCACCTCATGGTTTTCAGTTAGTATTTCACATAATCTTCACTATCAGTACTTGGCACTTAGCTGGCCTTCAAGTTAAAAAACCAAACCAAACACCAAAATAATGGGTGTCTCTTTATGCAACATTTTATTTACGGTACATGTTCTTATTAAGGCTACAGACTTTTACAGTCATCTTATGACTATATGCAAGCAGTTAAGCGTTTTACAGCAAAGTGCTGCTTAGTCAAACCTCATTCAGTAAGAGCGTCAGCTGAAGTCCTGATGCAGCAAAATATTTGAAATTGGCAGCACTGTAAGCATGCTGTTATTTCTTTTGATGTTGAAAATATTGTGCCTGAGCTTAATGCTGAATCAAGGCCACATAGTGTTTTCATCTGTGCTGGTTGTCTAGACGTCGTTACAGATGTTTTCCTGCAAAGGCTTTGGCAACTGTGTATTTGTGCTACAAGTGGAAACCAGTCTGCCTCTTGTCATTTTCTCAGTAACCCTCCGCAAAGTGATAGTGTTAGAAAAAGCCGAGGCTTAGAGACACAAGAAAATTAAGATAATTCAGTCCTTGGCAAAGAGATGTGGAGTGCTTTCTAACTTTTTTATGCCTACATGTCTCTGCAAAAGTAGGTCTCAATGAGTTGCTGAGTGGCTTTAAAGCAAACAAACCAAAATTAACTCTTATTTCCCCTTACCTCTACCCTCCCCTGCAGCTTAGGTTTAATGTTGGCGTCCAAAATAAGACATTTTTTTTATGCTGGAAACCTAAATAACAGCTACATTTTACATTTCAAAAATGCATTATGGAATATGATTTTTTTTTTTTTTTTTAAAGACTGCAGTGCACTAGGAAGGGAGGATTCAAATTTTGGAAACATATTCTTGGTTTTGTATCATATAAAACTGTAATCAGTATGGTATTCTTAAACTAACAGCTTTGGTTTTCATTTTTTTTATTCTAAGGTGTCAGTCAAGGCTCATGAGGAATATTAACTTCAGTAGGTCATCTGAGAGAGAGGAAGTAATGTGATCCTTGCGAATGTACTTTAATAAGGCATTGAAGAACTAGGCAAGCACGTACACACACATTTTACTGCATATGTTCAAGCACAAGTAATGTTTATGTTGCTACAACAGTCAGGAATGACCTAAGAGAGCCACGTTTGGATTCAGTTTACATTTATAGTGATTTAGGCTGTTATCCAAATTCAAGTCAGAGATTTTCATTCTGAAGGTTTTCCTTGTAGACTTTCTCTCCTTGTACTGTAATCCTTTTTTTAAGATCAGTTATATTAAAATTGGGATGAGAAAATTAAGTTTCTTCCGAGTTTGGGTTCAAACTGCAGCATTTAGGCAGGTTTCAATACAAAAATCCCACGTCTTTGTGGTCCTCTCCTCTCCTCAAAAATAGTATTTCTTTTAATAAAAAGTGTTGGATTCTTGCCTGTGAGAACATATTTTATTACTTTTGTCAAGCTGAGTGACTATCTAGAAACATAGCTTTTAGATTATCGGATAGAAAAGTAACTTTTTCCTCTGTCTGCTATTTACCCGTTAAAGTTCGTATAGAACCTGGTGATAACATCTAACGTAGAGCCATAAAGATTACTTTGCTTCTCTTCATGTAATTTAGTTCAGTAACAGGCATAAACCTTATGTGTTTATAGAATGGGCTCATGGATGGTTTACAACATCAATTTTACACTGATGCTGGTTAGAATACTCAACCTTTCTAGTACGGATGAAATCTGTTATAGGAAACAGCCCCAGTATCCTCCTAATGCAAGATGTATGTGGAGAGATGTAGATTGTGAAGTGTATTTCAGCTGAAAAGTATTACATTTCCCAGCATTTCAGAATTGTGATCTCTGCTGTCTTGCGCTGCTCTTACAAGAAAAACAAATGAACAAACCAACAAAAAAACCCAAAGCAACAAGAAAAACCAACAAACAAACATTTTGAGATATTATATATGTTTCAGTGTGCTAACTTTGAAGAATTTTCCCTTATGGGTTTCTATTCCATTTTCCCTCCTACCTGACACTCAGCTGCTGTGAGGACAGCCAGGCTAATTAAATAAATATACTCACCCCATTTTACTGACAGTTTTTCTTGCTGAGTTGGGAGTTTTCTCTAATTTTACATAGTGGTCTCTGAATCATCCTGACTTCTAGAGAACAATGCAATGACCTATAGAGAAAATTCTGAAACTAAAAATCCCTGGAAAAATCAAAATATGTATGAGGGTGGAAGATTTTAAGAAACAAGCAAAGTTTTTCTTAGAGGTCTACAGAGAACATTTACCTGGTATGATAACCCACAACCAAGGCCAATAATCAAGAGACCAGTTTTTACAGCAGCATACAAGAATCTCTAAACAAAAAAGGATTTTTTTCTAATCCTCCTTAAGTTTTGTTGTTGTATAAAAAAATTATCATCAGTGCAAAATCATTACTTACATAAATGCCACATCAGTATCGTACCCCTGATATCTTGTGGCAAGAAACTGCACCCTTTACCAATGCCTGAAGTAAAATACGGTTTGTTTGAATATCTTGATTGCCTTTCATTACTGTTAAAACTCACCTCATCTTGCATAAGTAGGGTCCCAAACTGACTTTTTCTGTGCCAGAATTATACATCCCTTTCTCATATCTCCATCTGTTCATCTCCTCTTTTCTCTAAACAGTTCTGTATTTTCCACAAATCTTTTACTTTCCCTATCTGTGCTGTGTTGGGTTTTTTTTTGTTTTTATTCAGACACCACAGATGAATTCCAAGTTCCTTTCGAGGAACTAGCTTAATTTATAGTTTGCCATGAAACATGTTCATTTACATTTTTATAGGTCTTAATGATTCGTCCACCCACTGAGTTCCTTGCTGTCAGTGGAGCAGGCACTTCCAATGAGTTATTCCCTGCATTGCTTAGGTTTCCTATTTTGTTACATACATTTTTTTTTGTCATCAAACTATACGTATCATTAGTTTTGTCTTCCACTGGGTCATCCTGTCTGCATTGATGTAGGCCCTTCATAGGGTAATAATGCAATTGCTCGCTGTGAAGACATTGTTTTGATTTCTGTATGATTTTAACTTTTGGCATGGCTACACTTTGAAGTCTTATAATACCAGGAACAATGTCCCCTTCTTGGTTTGGTCAGTCTTGCTTGGACTGTGGCCCCAGCCAATGGACTACTCACCCAATACACCTGAGTGTCAGTATGGATGCTTGCCATCAGTCTGTCATCAGTCTGTCTTTTCTTTCTGCTCCACAAATCTAGACAAATAAAACCAAACAAGGTGAAGCAATTAACTCACCTTACCGAGTATGAGGGAGGAGGAATTCTAAGTCCAACTGGTAAATTCACCCTCACTGTCAATACAACTGAAACTTGGCCAGAGGGGCAGATATCTGAGACTTCCAGTAAAGCAGCTAGATGAAGAAAGGGCCAGCATTTTTGTTTGTTTGTTTGTCTTACAAATTAAATAGAGCAGCTATGTTGGTTTGATCCTAGAAAGGTATCTCTACCTTACAATCTAGATCAAAATAACATAAATGTTATAAACCAATCTAAAGCATGGGGTTTAGGGCAGAAACCAGAAACTCTTCTGTAGCGTGAAAAAATAAATCAACCCTCCATTTTCTTTTCAATCCTCCTGCCCTAGCAGACTTTTTCACGAAAGCAGAGATACAGAGCCAGAGAACACATGGCAGCAGATGACAAAGTGGATAATTTGTCATCATGAACACATTGAGAAAGCCACATATTTTCAATTATTTCTGTTAGACAAGAATAATTTTGCTCCTTGCGGACAGAATTTATATGCCCTGCTCTGATTTTCACTGAGGCTTAATACTTAGGCCTTGTCCCAGTGAACACAACCCATCACCTTTCTTGCCAAATCGGTGGTAGCACTGACAGTCTCCTCTCTCTCTAATGTCTGCCCCATATAACAGACCTGTACCCTCACGTACCTCAGTGCCAGGAAGAACTGCACCAAAGGAAAGGGAATTTTTATGCACTCATGATATTACCATGCAAACGTTTGACATAATGGTTAAACTGGTCAGCTTGGATTTCTGCAGGTGCATCTTTCTTTTCTGGAATCAGTTCAAGACTACAGTTTAAACTGCTGTTCAGCTTTCAGTGACAAGAAATGTTTATTTTTCCAGAATTAATATTTTTGCTAAAACCAGCTATCATGTACTTTTTTCTAGTCACCTTGCAAAGATAGAGAAATCAGTCTGTGGTCTTAAGAAATCCATCTTTAAAACAATCATACAGGGGTGGTCTTCCCCACAAAATAATCTCCTTAACCACTAATAAGTCTTACTAGAGAGCAATACTACAAATTCTATGCCCTTCCCCACCTTTCACCATCTCCCATCTGAGTGTACCTTGCATATTTTCTTTACAATACTCCTTGGCTTCTTAAAAGTAAAGACCTTTGTTTTGCCAGTTCTATTTTATTTTCTGCAGGCTAGGTTACGCTTACTGACCACCTAAATCTTACCCAGGTGTAAGTACTACTTTTTCCTGTTGCCTTTTTTCTAAATCCACCATCAGTATCCTTTTGTGAAAGAAGAGTGAACCGTAACAGTTGTACTTCAAAGGAGATCATAAAACATTGGTAAAGTTGCTGTCAACTAATCTTAATAGCTGGGGTCAGCAGCTGTCAATCTGTTAGGAAAAGCAGTGCCCTGAAAGGAATTAAAAAGACCAGTCGAGGTTAGCAGTGGGGTGGAATATAGAAAGGTTAGTTTAACTAACAGTAATATTTTCTGTTAACCCACTACCATCGGACCAGCCAAGCACTCTGCTCCTTTGGCTTTTATATAGATCTCTTAAGTGTCTGTTCCACCAAAATTAGGATGATTTGTTTACCTGCTCCTAGCAAAGAAGATACCTAATGTACAGTATATACTTTGTGTCATGAGCACCAGTAAACAAACTCTCTGTCCCCTTGCCACATTTCTTTGGCAGTTCAGGTGACCAAACAACTACTTGGATTGCAAGAAATTTGCATGATGGGAAATATAAGCAAATGACTAAGTTGTAAACTCCTTTCTCTACTATGAAAACATTGTTTGAGTTGAGCAACTGTCAAGAGAGATGTGTTTAGCTGGTGAACTAAAAAAAAATACCAGGCACTTTGGAACTGGTGCAGAGAGACAGGTTTTCTGGAGCTTGTTCTACTTTCTGATCTCTTCCGCATATAAGAAAAAAACCCACTCCAGAAGCCTGTTGATAAAATGCAGCAGATGGCAGTAATGTACAAAGGAAACACGATCCTTTGCTTATCTCAGGATTATCCTGAGTGTACAGACTTCACCCTTTCGCACACTGACTGGCTGGCCTAGAGCTGCTAAATGTCTCCTTTTTATTTGTCTGGATTTCCACTCACTTTGGTCCATTTGTCATCAAGTGTCTTAAATCAAGAATGAGCCAGGAAGATTCAAAGCTGACTGCCTTTATAAATTCAAAAGAACATCACTGAGATGCTGTCAGCATAAGTAAATAACTGAAAATAAATAGCTGCTGATATTAAGACACACCAACTCAGAATGTCATCTTGACTTCATTTTGGCTGTATTTTTAAAGCACCTGTGCCACTAATTTAAAGGGTCAATCAGATAAATCAAATTTTAGGGCTTTTAAAAAACAGTATTTAATGGATTCATGCCTATTTGAAACAGACCAGTAGAACTCTCCTGAATGCTATTGGCTATAGAATTTCATCATATATTTCCTGCAAAAAGTGAAAAAATTCAGCTATAATAGGACAGAACTTACTGAGAAACATGAACTATTATTGACATCTTTCAAGGGATGATGATAAAATTTTTGCATCGCAAGAATATTTGACTAAAAATGGATTTGGGAGAGAGGTCTCTCATGTCCTTCCAACTCTCAGCTTCCATGATGCCGCTGCTCATTCTCTTTTCTGTCAAATTAATAACGCCCATTTCCAACTTGCAGTCTGTGGGGTTTGCACTGAAGCACTGCAAGGTCCGGCTCTATGTTACAGACAGATCTGGAAGACTTAACTGAATGGCGCTGCATCTGATTTTCAGCCACTGCTGACATATGTATCAAACCCCAGATCAGCGGTGCTCTGTGTCAATATGTTGGGCTATGACCTGTGACGAGGGGGTTGTGGCCACCCTGGTGGTTCCACTGTGGAGTGGTGAGAGCAGTGCTAGAGGTGGTGATCTGCAAGGGGGCTTGGACGTGAGTTGTCAGAAATGATGAATTATGAGTTTATGCATGCTCAGATTTCAGCCACCCTGTAGCTGCTTTTTAGAGTGCACACAATTTACACTCACATGAATTGCACATAACCAATAGGATTTCTGTGCACATTGAGGCATGTTCTTTGATGCAGTGGTGGCTGAAATCCCTTGCAGAGGTCTCTAATCAGTCTCCAAAAAAGCGTGAGCATAGCTTTGAGATTAGCAGTTCGGAAGGAGGTGGATTAATTGTATATACTTTTGTTATCTGACCTTTGGTCCCATGATTTTATGTATGTCAAAGATGGAAACAAACTCTTGCAAGTTGGTAAAGCCCAGGCAGCACCTAATGGAGGGTACTGAAGTCCCTTGTTTCACCCTAATGAATCTGCCTCTGATTTTAAACCG
This sequence comes from Ceryle rudis, assembly GCA_033439905.1. Lineage (NCBI taxonomy): Eukaryota > Metazoa > Chordata > Aves > Coraciiformes > Cerylidae > Ceryle > Ceryle rudis. The sequence continues at coordinate 19,553 of JAAGNO010004176.1, read as the reverse complement.
TGAGGGCAAGAAATCAGCTTTAAAAGAAAAGGCAGACGGATTCACTGTTAATTGCAGTTCTCATTATAAAGCACCCATAAGGAGTTATTTTTTTCTCCCTGCCTCTCTTCAGTGTTCCTCCAGCCTAACTACAGTGTCTCCTTAGACCTCTCCCTTTCTTGGGAATGTCATCAGCAACCAGTGTTTGGGTAAAGTTCTTTAATAACTAGAACAAAAGACACTATTGGTTATTGTCTTTCCTGAGAAGTGTTTTTTTAAAGGAACAGTAATGCTTCCTGCTTCATCAGTGACCAGGAAAGGAAATTAATAGAAAGCAAATTAATAGTATATGAAAGCTTTGTTTCTTTTTTTTTTTTTTTTTTTTTTTTTAAATGAGATCTAGACTTGTTTGGTCACAGCCAATTCCATTGCAAAACAAAACAAAAAAATTATCATCACTCAGTGATAACAACACTACTCATCTACCGAATGCCAGTGGCAACTAACATATGCCAACAGAAACTATGTTGCAGATGAAACTTATGAATATAGAGCCAATTTTCATTAGATCAACAATGTTAGTAGGTGCAATACTTAGAATTGAGTCTAAGCAAAAATATATTGATAAAGAGAAACTGATCTAGGAAGAGACTTGCAGAATTCATGCCACCATTCGATAGTAACTGATCCCTTTCAGAAGGGAACCAAGCAGTGTCTAGTATGACTATTTCAACCCAGAAGCTTCAGCACAGAACACCAGGTATCTTTTCTGTCTGGCTGACATCAGCTCAGATCACTGACAGTTCAGGTTATTGTGGAGTGTGACACTCTTCTTTTCACAATGAAAAGATGGTGTTCTTAGAATGATTCTTACTTTTCGAATATTCACATTCTTGGTGCTACCCCTCATGAAAACCAATTTCTGGAACAAACTAACCAATGAAAATGAAATTAATTATTTCACAACTCTAACAATAACCTGGAGGCCAGCCTCTGGGCAGCCCATCTAATTATTTCGTGACACTTTTTATTCTATGGGAGTTGTTTGCTTTAAAAGTACACTGTAACAATATTGCCACTCAGACAGAAAGTGACACTCCATTTTCTGTCAGTATTGTGATGGACATAAAGGAATGCTATTGGCTGTAAAATGAATTCATTGAAATTATGTAAAACCCTCACTTATTCTGACCTGTATTCGGCATGACTATTTAAGCATTTATGTAGAATAATCTATGAGCTTCACAGTAACTACAACAGCAACTCTTTAGCCTTTAGAAGGAATATGTTACTACACTATATATATCAAACAAACACAGAGAAGATACCAAGATTACTGGCATAACCTCAGTTATTTCGGATATGTCCTTAACATAAAATTTAATCTTCATACTTTTCCCAGTCAATGAGATATATAAAGTACAGGAGAAAGTATTCTTCCAGTATTTTGTGGATTTTAGTTTCAAGCTATGCCTGTCACTTATGTGTCTTTTTATGGCCTCTTTTTTATTTTTATGATGCTTTCTCAAAACCTCAAACCAATTATATTAAAAGAGGTACCTGGATTAAATTCATAATCTAAATACTCTTATTTAAAACAAAACAAAAGAAAAAGTTTTACATTTAGTTTTTCCTTTGAATATGGTAAACCAGAAATGATCTGACAGTGGTAAGCCACACTGCAGAGTCAGCTCTTCAGGTCATTCTGTGTGTAAGAAATGAGGCAGTGCTCAATTTCCTCTGCAGACGAATGCAGAGATATTGGAAAGGAAAATTACATGAAACAGTGACTCAAAGAGGGAGAGTATATTCTCTTAAAAATAGCAAAATACCAAAGGGACAGTGACAAAATCCCAAACAATGAAACAAAACCAGCAAAAAATAAAATAAACAAATAATTCAAAAAAATCACATAAATTATGATCCTAAAGTTATATATATATATATTCTTGCAATGTATCTATTCCTGTTCTGTAGGAAGCAGGAAAATATAATAAAAAATGGGAAATGCATTAGATTACAAGAGGTTTTCTTGTGGATGTAAAAGGTATGCATCATATGGAAATTTTATCTGCTGATTTTATTACTGTTTTAACTGTTTTACTTTAAATCATGGCATATACTATTTACAGAGGCTTAAACAGAATATTAATTAGAAGTGATGGTTAAGCCTGAATATAAATCAGGATGTTAAGTGAGTAGTCTCAGTGGACATTTATAATTATCATTTGAATGTATAAGTAGATATTAATTGCAAGCTACCCAAAGAACTGCAGAAAAATCTATAGTTTTGAGTAAGAAAGAGGCTGGATTTTATATGATTGCATTTACTCTTGCAACACATTTGGGTGAATGTGGATTCTCTTGGCTCACAGGGTCCCTGAACCCACAGCAAGCAGATTTTCTTAACGTCTGTCAAGACAATGACTGGAGGTTTTTCTCACTCAGAAAAAGGAAGCTGTCTGGGATTTCTGTGACCCCAGGATGCTAGATGGCCTTTTTACAAATCCTTCACCAAGCACAGCTGTGTATGTGCCATGTGGCATTTGAGAAACACATTTAAATAGTGTTATGATGACTGCACCCCAAGAAGACCATAGAACGATTTCTCAAATGGAGTCTCATGTTATCTCTGTCCCCGTCCTCAGACGGCATTGCTTACTGTGGCCTGACAGTGATCTGAGCACTCACTCTGCTTCACATACTGCTGCTGGTAGGGACGGAATTAGAATTGAAATGATAATTTCATTAGGGATTCACAAGTCTCAGTAAAAGTCAGCTGACTCTCCATCAGCTGTGCAGCTCTGTAGTGCTAACAGCAGTTAAGGGTCAGGTTTTGTCAGCCCTATAAACATGTAAAAGTCAGAGAGAGAAGAGGTACATCATGTAGTAAAATAATGTGGTTTAAAGTGTTGAAAACAAATACTTAAAATCCTTTTTATTGTCTAAATAATACTTTAACTATGAGTACAAACATTTTAAGTGCAGCTTTTTGTGGAAGTATTATTATTCTAACTAGAAACCTGCTTATAAATCAATGTTTTTACACTGTGTTTTTGCCTTTATTAATTAATTTTAAATTAATTATTAATTAAATCCATCATTATTATCATTGCAGAACTTGCAGTAATTTATTGTAGGTGCTAAAAATACTACTTAATCTAGAAGGAATATATTATAATATATGTCACGGTTTAGGGTCAGGGCAGCCCCTTATACCTATAACAGACACTCTCTGTTAACCCCCCTCCCTCCCCAAAGGGGAAGAGAAAAGGAATAAGGGAGAGAGACTCA